>APFE031289731.1:53148-63571 GCA_000404065.3 Pinus taeda
TTAGCTATGCTTTCATTATTATGCATCTTAAGAGTTTCATACCGGATTCTGAGAGTTTGAAGCTTTGCTCTTTTTACCTGATCATCTCCTTTGTAGCTTGTGACGATTTTGTCCCATATTTCCTTAGCTGATTTGAAATGCATGATCTTCATAAATTCTGATTGTGTCAAACTACTCAATAGGACAGTAACAGCTTTGGCATTGATCTCATATTGCTTTTTCTTTGCTGGATCTGTAGGAGTTGCTGATGGGAATTTGTATCCTCCTTCTATGATTCCCCAAACTTCTGCTCCAAGTGATTGTAGATATGCAGTGGTTCTTATCTTCCAGTGAATAAAATTGTTCCCGTCAAAGAACTTGGTGGCCCTAATGTGTGCCTCTCTTTCTGTGATTAGCCATTCTGATGTGGATCTTTTCCTTCAGCGATTTCAAAGCTTCCTCTGAAAGGACCTGCTCTGTACCCAATTTTTGGAAATAATACTGAGAGGGGGGGGGTGAATCAGTATTATCAGATCAGTAAAACCTTTCCAATTTCATACTCAGAAACATATACGCTACTTCAGTTAAGTTAACCCGCGTGTACACGCTACTGTGTCTAATGCAACTTGCGTATATCCAGAGATCTTATAATTCAGTTAGCTTAATCTTCAGTAGATGCATCAGAACATTATTAACCATATCAACAGTTAACAGGTGCAGTATAACAGAATAGAACATCACACAAAAGCCACACACATGAACACCATGATATAAGGTGGAAACCCAATGTGGGTGAAAACCACCTGCTGCAATTCGTCTCTTTCTTCTTTAATAAGAAACCTCTTTTACAATGTACTGGTGCAGTCCTTTACCAGTACGCAGGCTACAACCTGCAGAGGGCTACAACCCTCTTAGCTCTTGTACTAGCCAATCCATTTACTAGTACGTAGGTGTTGACCCTACAGAAGGCTACAACCTTCTTTCATTCAGGGACCACGTTTCATCAATTTTCAGACTGGATCCAAGAGTACAAAACAATAATTACTGCAATACAATCATTAACTTATACTTGCATCATAATTCATCAAACAACCCAATACTGAATCACTGAAACCCTGTCATCAAGAACACAGAACCCAAACCAGAGCCCAGAACTCTGCAACAACCACCAGAATCAACAACAACCTGAAATATCAAATCTTATTATGCATACGCTACTTCACTGTACCAAAACCGCGTGTATACGCGCTTTCTCCAAAGGCAACCCGTGTGCAGATCTAGAAATAATTACTTATGCCTTCACTATCAGATCCGACCCTTGCCAAGCGTCCCGAACAGATAACCAGCAAATACCAGATCTCCTCACTTCATTAGACACCCTTTTCCTCCATCTTTGCCTAATGATCTTCTCCTTATATAGCCTTAGGCCTTGCTCAATACCATGGTCCAAAACCATAACAAACCAATACCATCAACTCAAAACTAGGGATCAACACGTCCGTCGAGACACCATGGTCCAAAACCATAGGCACAACTTCCAAGGAATAACCGCCACGGACCAAAGATAAGTTTTCCACATACACGCGCTTTTACTGAAGCCAACCTGCGTGTACATGCGACTTGGTATATAGCGAACCAGCGTGTATATATTTTCTCTTTCTATCCTGCTGTATTAAGATCTGTCCTCTGATTAAGTTGCCATCACCTGTACATGTCTCTGAGAGAGTTGCCATCAAGGACAACACTTGTATCATAATGCCAACAAGATCTACAACTGTAACGAACATTGACTACTGTTGTCTAAGTTCTCAGATTGGAGGTCTTGTTTATGATTCATTTTCATTTACATCAGTTTACAAGGGAAAGAGTTATCATTACTGAATCCACAACTGATGGCTGCTGAATAAACGATTTAGTTACAGATCATTTAAGTTTCTTGCCATTACAATTAGATGTTGTTTCCAACATTCATTTACTTTTGCAAACATTACTCTTGAACAAGTGACCGCCTCAGACTGAGTACACTCTTGAGAAAATCGTGCCTGGATTGATAATTAATGTAGGATAAATAGGGGTTAAAAAGACACCTTTTATCACTCAACATTTTGGTGTCGTTGCCGGGGAGAGTGTAGCCATTTGTTTCTTTTGAAAAGAGTAGTGTGAGTACCTGTTAAGAGAGAGTTGGGTTTTAAAAATGGAAGGTAAGAACCTGCATACAGAGCATGTAACAACCCTGCTCCCCCGCCTGCTTTCCTGCATATTTGTTGATTATTTTGGGCAGAAATAAGTATTTGATTTGTGTGCATGACTAAGTAGAAAAAGCCTGAAAAGAATCCAAAAGCACTACCCAAACCGGATAAAGCTAAGGGATCGGTGACCCTTGGCCGATTGACCTTTATAGACGATATCATTAAAAAAGCAGAATCTTAGCCATTAATAGGTCCTAGAAAAGTTGCTTCTAGACAACCTACTAACTCCCTTCGAGCCACATAATCACCATCTGTAGCCTTTGTTGAGGTGCACAACCAAACATATGACCAAGATTTTCAAGAAATTGAGAATTCTAGCCCAAAATATTTACAAGAAGGGAACCTTAGTAATCTCTGCAAAGGAGGAGAAACACAGGAAACAGAAGAACCGAGATCTCCTCTTGGAATAGTTCAACCACTCAAGAACCCAGATAAGGGAAGTGCTATCAAAATCATCCAGAACAAAGTTGAAGAACCTGAAAAGCTAAGATCACCCGAGATATTAGTTTAGCAAGGAGATCTCATCATCCCAGACCAAGGAAGTGTTGTTAAGGCCATTCCTATTCCTTCTAGTCAGCCTAGGAATAACTCCCTAGAAATCCTAGAAGGATATTGGCACATATTTGATCAAATGGCCCAAAACCAGCAAACACCTCAAACCTCCACACTGCAAATCCCATTGTAGATACTGCAGTTAATGCACCTATGAAGGCCATTCCTCTCCAGCATATTCCTACATTCCGTGGCCTAACATTGGAAGATCTAGACGCATTTTTGTTTGAATTCAATGAATTATGCTGGGGGTATGACTATACCACCGATCCCCAAAAGCTAAAATTATTTCCCTTCATATTAAAAGGAGCAAATTTACGATGGTTTATGGGGTTAGGTGGAGGTGTTATAAATGATTGGGATTAGATGAAAGGTGCTTTTCTAAAGAAATATCAGGATTATTGTAGGTCTAGAGAATTAAAGGATGAAATATTTCAAATGGTAGCCAGACCTAATGAGACACTAGAAGAGTATGTTGAACGTTTTCAATATAATCTTCAGGGATCTCCTTATGCATCATTACCCTTACCTGACAATGTGTTAAAAACGACATTAATTAAAGGGATGAAGGAACAATGGGTTGAAACACTAAATATTATGGGAAAAGGTGACATCTATCAAGAAAATTATGTTGACATTATTGATTTATGTATCATGAGTTCAAGAGGCAGTACAAGGCTAAAACCAGTGGAATGTGACATGCTCACAAGCGACAATAAGATCTCCGGTGGAGGAGTAACCCACGTAGAAATTGGGAATTTATTGGAGAATTTCAAAACTGATATATTGGGGACTCTAACAATGCAGCTCGATATTGTGCAAGCTAAATAGAAACAAGCAGAAGCAGGGCCATAAAGAGTGCCCACTCGATGCAGTTCAAGTCTGCGCTATTTGTACAAAAGATCACTCCACAGAGAACTGCCCCTCACTCCCGGGTTTGAAAGCAGTGTACAAAGAAGCAGAAGAATAATCAGAACCAGTGTACCTACTCAATCAACGTTGTCAATGGCAGCCATGACAACCAGGTATGCCCTCTGATCCATCTTCTTCTTTCCAACCTCAACAATATCATGCTCAACAATATAATACAATGTGGCAAAATCAGCCACCCTTCCCAAGCTGGTCACAACAACCATTTACTTCATCACCATGGCCAAATCAAACAAGCCAAACTAATTGGCCAAACTTTCCCTACTCTCCACCATGTTGGAAAAACAATGCATATCCAACACAATGGTCCCCTTCCACGCCGCAGAGTCAAGCCTGGTAGTCAAACTGGCAAAAACCGATGAATCAACCAGCTGGAACCATCCCTCTCCTTCAACCCACATTGCTAGTGCCATATACACTACAACAAAATCCCCATTCCAACTTAAGATGCAACTCCCAGCCCAACCCAACCCAAACCCTAATAATAGACCTGTTCAATCTATTCAAATAATCGAAACACCAGAACTAGAAACCGATGTAGGGGAGTGCAACGACCTCCAATTAAGGTCTGGGCGCATAATAGAACCTGAGGGAGATAAAAATGCTCAAGTTGAAAATCAATTACCTACAGAACAACCACTACAAGAAGAGGATGTGGTCAGACAACAAACTCACGACCAAGCAACCACGTCTTCTCCCCCATTCCCAGAACGATTAATCATACCACGCCTTATAGAACATCCAGACTTTGATCTTCTGGGAGAACTAAGAAATTTGTGTATAAATCCCACTCCTCCAAGGTATCCAAGATATCCCAATATATGCAAAAACCATCAAAGAGTTATGTATAAGAAAGCCAAAGAGGAGAATAACAACTAACCCAACCGTCCAAGTAGTTGGCACTCTATCTGATCTATTATTAGGAAGAGAAGCATCTGTCAAATATAAAGACCCAGGGAATCCTATAGTGACAGTGCAAATCAATGGACAAACCTTTTCAAATGCCCTAGTTGATTTAGGGGCTGCAATTAATATTTTAACAACCACCACTTGTCAAAAACTTGGCATTACATTAGTGGAACCAACCTCCACCTTATTGGAACTAGCTGACTGATCGGTAATTAGGCCAGAAGGTACACTACACGGTGTAATGGTATCCATAGATTCCTAGGAATACCCTGCCGACTTTCTAATAATCAGCCCCAAAAACCGACTTGATGGACACCCTTTAATCTTAGGTAGACCTTGGCTTGCGACTGCTGATGCTTACATTGGCTTCCGACAAGGCAATATGACTATAACTAAAGGGAGCAATATCAAGAATTTAGCCCTATACCCTCCAGCCCGGCCAAGTTTAATTATAATGAAAACTAACAAACAATATGTATCATATCTCACAGAAAACATTAGGTCCCCATTAACCATAGAAGATGCCCTCAATTTTAAAGACCAAACAGAGGATGACGTTATTAACAACTTCATTAACCAATCCAAATCCAGATCCCATGTACAATGTCACATGATAGAGGCAGCATTTGACAATGAACTAGAAGAAGATCCCCTCAAAGACACTCGTGATCAATCAATACCCACTACCTCTGTTTCAAACAGCAAAACTATAGAGATTGAGCTAGGAAAAACCTTGAACATTAAAAAAAACTTGACTCTTGAACAAGAAGAAGAGCTAGTCTAACTATTGAGAAAATATAAGGAAGCTTTTGCATGGGATTATCCGAACATGAAGGTAATTGATCCCCCGCTGTGTACGCACCACATTTATACAGAAAAGGATGCTAGACACATTCGCCAACCCCAACGGAGACTCAACCCTAACCTGAAAGATATTGTGAAAGCCGAGTTACAAAAACTTTTAGATGTAAACTTTATTTATCCAATCTCCGATCGCAAGTGGGTCTCTCCACTAGTAGTGGTGCCAAAGAAGAATGGAAAATGGAGGATTTGTGTAGATTACAAAGAATTAAACAAAGCAACTCAGAAAGACCACTTTCGCCTTCCATTCATTGATCAGGTATTAGACACATTAGCAGGAAAGAAATTATTTTCTTTCTTGGATGGCTTCAGTGGATACAATCAGATTCAGATCGCCCTTGAAGACCAGGATAAAACTACTTTTACCTGTCCTTGGGGAACATTTGCTTACAGATTCCTACCCTTTGGCCTATGCAATGTCCCTGCCACATTTTAGAGGGCCATCCTCAACATCTTTTTAGATTTAATAAATGAAGGGCTCAAAGTATATATGGATGATTTCACACCATATGGAGATGATTTTGAGCCAACACTAGACACATTGGAAAAGGTGCTGCAACGATGTATTGCCACTAGGCTCTGCTTGAGCCATGAAAAGTGCTATATGATGATGACCGAAGGGCTCATCCTAGGTCATTATATCTCAGTCGCTGGAATACAAGTAGATCCAGCAAAAATTCAATTAATTTTGTTAATACCTACTCCTACCACACAGACAGAGGTACGCAGTTTGCTAGTATTTTCTGGTTATTATAGGAGATTCATATAGCATTTTTCTCGAATAGTTGCACCTCTATATGCCCTGATAGAGAATGTTGATTTTATTTGGACAGATAAATGCGACCGTGCTTTTGAGGATCTGAAAAAGCTTGTGTCAACAGCTCTAGTGCTCAGAGGCCCAAATTGGGATCTGCCATTTCAAATTTCACTCGGATGCTTCAGACATAGCTATTGGAGCAGTCCTTGGGCAGGAAGAAGACAAAAAACCATATGCAATCTATTATATTAGCAAGAATTTGTCTCCTGCTGGGCTAAACTATATCGTAACTAAAAAAGAGTTTTTAGTTGTAATACATGCTGTAAATAAATTTAGGCATTATATCGTTGGATATCCTGTTGTTTTATATATAGATCACTCTGCCATAAAATACTTAGCAAATAAACCTGTTACAAATGGGAGAGTAACAAGATGGTTGATTTTATTGCAGGAATTTTACATTACAATAAAATATTGACTTGGGAAAGAGAATCCTGTAGCTGATTTTCTCTCACGAATGTTGAAGCCAGCGGACGTGGCAACAGTCGAAGATCAATTCCTAGATGAACATTTGTTTGTTATTATTGTCAAGACACCCTAGTATGCTGATGTTGAAAATTATTTAGTAGTAGGCAAATTACCAAAGCATCTAACCCCCAATGAACAAAAACAGATTGTGCAACGTAGTATCCGATTTTCTTGGATTGGGGGCTACCTATTTCATACAAGGGCAGATATGCACATCAGAAGATGCGTCCACGAAGACGAAATATTTGACATTTTGAAAGCTTGTCATGACGGACCGTGTGGCAGACATTTCGCAGATCACATGACTGGTCACAAAGTTTTGCAAACATGTTATTACTGGCCCACAATCTTTAAAGACGCTAAGAAATTTGTTCAAGCCTGTGACAGTTGCCAAAGAGCAGGATGCCCTGGACAGTCTGACGAAATGCATTTAAACCCATAGTTAGTAATCGAACCATTTGAGCATTGGGCGCTCGATTTTGTTGCTCCGATCAACACATCATCAAATCAAAAAACATATATTCTAGTAGCAACAGAGTATGTTACCAAATGGGTTGAAGCAGAGGCACTTCCAAGAGCTACAGAGGACTCTATGATTCATTTCCTGTTCCAAATATTTGTGCGATATGGCCTCCCAAGGGACATAATCATGGACGGAGGACTGCAATTTGTAGGTAATAAAATCGCTGAAACATTAAAAAATTATCACATTAAGCACAAAATTACCACTCCATATCACCCACAGGCAAATGGCCAAGTAGAGAGCACGAATAAAGTGAGAGAGACAATATTTACAAAAACAGTGGCATTGCACAGACCCGACTGGGCTTCAAGATTTCCCGAATCCTTGTGGGCATATCGAACAACGTGGAGAAACACCACCAGCTAATCACCATATCAACTAGTATTTGGAAAGGAACCCATCTTTCCAATAGAGTTCGAAATACAAACATTAAAAACAACACAGGAGATCAGTCTGAATTTAAATGAGGCCTAGACTAACAGATTACAACAAATTAACAAGCTAGACGAAATTAGGCTCTCGACTCTTCAACGCACTACATTAATTCAACAGTAGAGAGAAAAATGGCACGACGCCCTGATCAAAAAGAAAATCTTCCACGAAGGAGATTGGGCACTCCTATATGATTCTAGGTTTCAGGATTTTCTGGGAAAACTTTAGACTCGATGGCTTGGACTGTATGAAATACAGAAAGTGCATGACAATGGCACCATTACTTTGACTACTATTGACGGATCTGGACATAGCTTTAAAGCAAATGGTCACCGAGTGCGACTATACCATAAACCGCTTACTTGGGAATCCTTTTACCAGCAGCTACGGGAAGATTCTGATATGCAGATTCTTGCTGAGGAAAATAATCTTTCCTCGGCATTGGTTCACTAAATAATTGCATTGTTCTTAAATTTTGTACATAAGTTTTTCTTTTCTGCTTGTATAAATTGCTTTTTGTACAAATTTTTGCAGTTCTGCATTTTTTTTTTTTGTTTTTTTGCTGTTCCTTTCTGAAGGAACAACATTTCCACAGTTTTGCTGTTCCTTTCCGAAGGAACAACATTTTCGCAAAGGAACAACACTTTCGCATTTGCTGTTCCTTTCTGAAGGAACAACATCTCCACATTTTTTTGTTGTTCCTTTCTGAAGGAACAACACTTTCGCATTTTGTTGTTCCTTTCCAAAGGAACAACATTTCCAAATTTTTGTTGTTCCTTTCCGAATGAACAACACTTTCACATTTGTTGTTCATTTCTGAAGGAATAACATCTCCACATTTTTTGTTGTTCCTTTCCGAAGGAACAACACTTTCGCTTTTTGTTGTTCCTTTCCAAAGGAACAACATTTCAACATTTTTGTTGTTCCTTTCCGAAGGAACAACGTCTCCACATTTTTTGTTGTTCCTTTCCGAAGGAACAACACTTTCGCATTTTGTTGTTCCTTTCCGAAGGAACAACATTTACGCATTTTTGCTGTTCCTTTCCGAAGGAACAACATTTCCGCATTTTTGCTGCTCCTTTCCGAAGGAACAACACTTTCGCTTTTTGTTGTTCCTTTTCGAAGGAACAACACTTTCGCTTTTTGTTGACACCTAATCCTCTGCGATTGGGTGAATTTGAATGTGAACAGTCATCAAGAAGATGAACTAAGCAGTCACATTCGTGTATATAACAATAGTTACCTAATGAAATAATCGAATCGGTTTTTCTGCCAAGTCTGGAGTTACTCCTGGCCTGACATGGTATCAGAGCACAGGTCCCAGGTTCCTTTTTTGGCGTGCCTTGTAACTGCTCTGTCCCATACTTTGCCATAACGCATCTGTCTGCTATTGTGCATCCGTTGGTTAACGCCTGAACGTTTGAGATTCTCAACGCTGGTATGAACACTGGTAAAAGACAAGGCAGAGGAGCTGCAAAATCCGAAAGTATTGGGTGAGGAAAAAAAACCACTGAGTAAGTTCTCGGAGGATTACTTTGGATACGATATGGTTTCTTTGGTGCTCTAGCTGAAGCCCTGCTCAGATTCTATGCTTTCTTTGCATTTGACATCAAAGCACTATTTTATAGTGATATATATATTACATCGATATATATATTACATTGATATTACAACGATATATTTTATGTGATATATATAGATGTAATAACGATATATATATTACAGTGATATATATTACAGCGATATATTTTACAGCGTTTCCTGAGTCTTAGTGCAACGATAAATATATTAGAGTGACATCAAAGCGCTATTTTATGTGATATATATAGTTTACATCAGAGGCAGATACGCAATGATGGCGGAGTCGTTTCAATGATTTCAATGTTTCAATGAAATCTCAACAGAATTCCAAAGGCTTTATATTCGTTGGGCGTTCCTCCTTTTTTATTAGTTTGCTCCATATTGCTTGGCATATACTGAATTAAAAAAAAAGAGGGGTTATATGCAGTGAAAATTTTATGATAGTGATAGCATTCCTTTTTAGCAGCAGAAGTTTTTTCTCCATAAGAACAAATTTTTTTGCCTTTGTTGGAGGGTTATCAGTATTCCTTTTTAACAGCAGAAGTTTTTTTCTCCACAAGAGCAAATTTTTTGCCATCAGAAGTATTAGTCTATCAGCAAAAAGTATTTTATTTATTTATTTATTTTTATTTTTATTTATTTATTTATTATTTATTATTTATTTATTTATTATTTTTTATTTTTATTATTATTTTATTTTTTTCTATCAGCAGAAGTAATATTTTTTACAGAATGCATTCAATCATCTCTATGGTAGGAATAGTTCTCACTGGCAAGGAGAATTATCCTGATTGCTCCCGGATGATACAACACACCCTCATATTCAATGAGTTGTGGAAAGGAGTGTGTGTCGGAGAAGGAGACAGTGACCCAGAAAAGCCTACCTCAGACAAAGAGCTCGCCATTTGGGTAAACAAGAATAGCAAAGCTTATGCATTAATTGCAGCATCTGTAAATAAAGAGGTGAGTCGCCATATTGCATCATATTCAACTACCTTTGAAGCTTTACAAAAGCTGAAAGAACTCTATGACTCACATTCTGCACTTGAAGTCGTCCAACTCATGATTAAACTCTTCACTCTTGAACTGCAAAATAATGATCCTCTTGCTCTTGCATCTGAA
>APFE031289731.1:76186-120008 GCA_000404065.3 Pinus taeda
ATAACTATACTAAAGCTCTAAATAAGAATAAATAGAAATAAAACAAAGAAAACAATAAAAAGAATCAGTAAAGCTATCAAAAAGAAGAAAATAAAAGAAGAAAGCTAAAAATCAAAAGAAAAGTAAAGAAATAAAACAAGAAGGCTAAAAATCAAGTTGCATGTAAACACATGGAGTGTGTGGATGTGGTTCCCCATCCAATGTTGTTCTATTTAATAGACGGTGAGGAAGATGAGAGGCATTCTTGCATTCTATCATTCCGAGATTCTATCTTTCATTCTCTTGGGAGAATGGTATACTAAGACTTAGGAACACTGGCAGTAGTCGTTGATTGAGGGCTCGGGGGTGGCCAGTTGTAGCAGAATCCTGCACAAGTCGTCCCCAAAACCCTGTTGCAGGTAAGCCAGGTAAGTACCCTTCATAGTTTAAATTTAATGTTAATAAGTTAATTAGATATCTATTTTTGGGCTGTTACACACAGCCACCCAACGGAAGCCCATTACAAAACCCTCTGCAAGAAGACGAATTGGCCCAAATTTTGGCCAATATGGATGAGTATATCCAGCCCCACAGCCCACTCAACCTTGATATTGAGGCAGGACAATCACAGGAACACTCTGCTCACAGCAAGAGTGCATATGAGGAGATGAATGACGAAGAAGAAGTAGAAACAGAAGCCACTCGGGAAATAGCAAATCAAACCAAGGTTACCTCCCCTAAGAAACCTAATCAGGAGGATGAGAACACTGAAGAAGTGTTCCAAATAGAAAATATGGAAATAAGCCAGGGCGAGGGTACAATCCTTGAAGAACAAAGCCCAGGTCCAAGAAAAGAAACAACTGTTCCTTCGAAGAAGAAGATGAATGAAATCAAAAGGATGCGGAAGGAACAACAAAGGCTACTAAATGTGCTAAATCAACTCAGACAACAAATAAGGGTCCTAAAAATGGGGAGAATCTCAAAAAGAACCCCAGGAGCAAAGGATGCAACCACCCAGATGAAACCCCATAAAATAAAGGCAAAGGGGACTCAAACCGAGCCCATATCCATTAGGGACATCAAGGAATAGCATGCGGATGTTACAAACGCAGAGGCCCAAACAGAAGACACACCAGTCTATAATAAGGATGTCCAAGCAAAGGCATTGTCCTCTAGCGTCACGACCGAACGGACAATTCATGACAAAGAAATGCAGATTATAGGAACCAGATATCGGAATGAGAAGATCTTAGGAGATCTTCAACCTAAAAGTGTTTTGATGGACAATGATCATAGGATAGTGAGACTTCAATAGGATCTGGCACATGCCCAGCAGACGATAGGAAAACTCACAGAAGAAACTGTTCCTCAGGAGAAATACCAAAAGTTACAACAGCAAATAAGGAACATCAATGCATCGGAGAACGAGCCCTTCGATAGATGTCAGGGGGCAGAAAAAAAAAGTTAAAAAGGTAACCAATAGACTAGACACAATCATGAGTCAAATGGATACCCTCTGTTCTCTATATATTGATGTTCTAGCATGTAGGGCACCTGCCAAAAATTATGCTTTGTTTTTGATAGAAAGGTATTTAAAGTTAAAAGTTAAGGCTGTCAAGGCAGGGGTGCCTATAGAGTTAAAAAATATTGATGATTTTATAAACTGCTGTAAACATTATGGGGTGAAAGTACAACGATTGCTATGTGAGTTTTATTTGCATAATTTTGTGTTGGAGGATGAAACAGAAGAGAACCCCAGTCCTTTTGTGGGTGATATCCAACTTCAGGCATTCATCTCTTTTGTTGTTAACTAGATAAGGTGGCTTAAAGCCCATAATACCTTTCAGAGACAAGAAAACGGGTTAGACCTTTGGGTAAGGGGTGAGACGAAAAACCCATTACAACTGTGGGATAAGCATAGAAGCTTAATGAGAAAGAAGGGTGTGATCCAGACATCGGGACCCATTCACAAAGCAGTTCAACAAGGGGTAGAATACTTCCTATCCATTAAAGACCTTGCCATAGTAGCAGCTAAACTCTGATGGAAGACTTCCAATCAAAATGTTCAAGACAAAGAGCCATTCAATTACGAAAATTTTAAGTTAGCTGCTGGTTGCTTGGTTACCTATAGTAACCTCATCTTGAGAGAAGGCCCGTATTGGCTAGGTTGTAGGTTTCGAAGTCCAATTATCTGGTATCCTGCAGCAGGGTATAAGGCCCTATATGAATTGCCTGAAGGCTAGATAGGGCATATTTTTTAAGTTCTAGCTACACATCATGGTTTTCGACCACTTCATGAAAACCCCTCTCCAGCCTATTCCCTAACTGCCTTGCATGTAAATTACACGGTTTTCACGAGGGCATGAAAAAGGGTAAGCAGGGGGGTGTGTTGAGCGATGGTAAAGATATATATTTACCATTTATTTCTTTATGTTTTTCTTTGAATCATAACTCCTTTACATTCTAAGATGGTAATATGTTAAAGAATTATGATAGAATTAAGGAGATTTGTGATTGATACAAATAACTAATTATTGTCTTTTTCTATACAGAAAGTGAAGAAAACAGAAAATCACTATTCAGGAGGAAAAGACAAAGCATAAGCAACTGCTGTTCCTTCGACAGGAAGTTGTATCCAGACAAAAAGATCAAGATCGGAGCACATGATCCAGGAAAAGGAAGAGAAAATGCGGCATCAACACAAGAAGACAAAACGATAAACTAGAGATCAAAGATATAACGAATCCCTCAAGATCCTTTGATCCTGAGGGATCGCTGCTTCAAGACTTATCTGTACTCTTGATACTTCCGCCTGGCCATTATAAAAAGGGATAGCGCTGGTAGCCCAGGGGGCGAATATTATTATTATCAATTTGTAGAACTTATTATTTTAATCTCAATTTTTATCATCGGCTTTCTTTGAAGAGTGATAGTCGTAACTCTGCCATATATGATTACTATATAACTCAGTTGATGTTCCTTTATCTGATTTTGGAGGAAACGCAGCAGTGCTTCCCTGGTGGCTAAGGGCCCGGCCCTAGTGGATCCACTTGCTTCTTGTATCACTACTTTACAATTACAGTTGTGTGTGGTTTGGTTTCCTTTGCATTTCCTTAATTTGCTTTATTCAGTAATCTTTTGTTTCTGAACATTTCACTGAATTGCTCTGTTATATCGAAATCATAATTGGATAGCAAGATTATTATTCACTACTTAAAATGTCATGATGTTCATTTTGAGACAATATTGCATTGTCTAATTCAGATTCTACTGTTCATTTACAGTCGCGATTACTGTTCATTTAACTACGGTTCTTTTACAATTGCGATTGCTGTTCATTTAACTACGGTTCATTTACAATTGCGATTTCTATTCATTTAACTAATGTTCAATTATAACTGCAATTGTCATTCCTTTATACCTATGGTTAATGTCCATTATGTTAGAATAAGATTACTGATTCAATTACTCTATAATCGTTGTGTGTTTACACTTAATTAGGTTTGTTGTTCCTTTGTTAATTAAATATTGCTGTTCAATTCATTTCAGTTAAGATTGCTGCTCAATTCATTTCTGTAGATTAAGCGTTCGACCTTTTCAATAGATTTAGTTGTTGTTCCTTTTCTGCTAATCGAATTGTTATTTCCAATATTTACTTTAGTGTGGATAGAAAGATCTACAACTGTAACGAACATTGACTACTGCTGTCTAAGTTCTCAGATTGGAGGTCTTGTCTGTGATTGATTTTCATTTACATCAGTTTACAGGGGAAAGAGTTATCATTACTGAATCCATGACTGATGGCTGTTGAATAAACGATTTAGTTACAGAGCATTTAAGTTTCTTGCCATTACAATTAGATTTTGTTTCTAGCATTCATTTACTTTTGCAAACACTATACTGCAAACATTACTCTTGAACAAGTGACCGCCTCAGACTAAGTTCACTCTTGAGATAAAAAATCGTGCCTGGATTGATAATTAATGTAGGATAAATAGGGGTTAAAAAGACACCTTTTATCACTCAACAGCTTGCAGCTTCCTGTAGAAGCATCTTTAATTCAGCGTTATCTTCTTGAAGACTCTACTTGTTGTGCTTCAATTCTTCTAGGGCCTCTTCCGTGGCTCGCAATTGAAGCTGCAATCACTCCTTTTCCTCTATCTCTTTTTGTAGAGCTTCATACACTATTTCCACCTTTTGGGAAATTCTGAGCATGGTCTCATACATCGCTTTGTCATCCTCCACCGTTGCACATTCCATTGTTCACACTCGCAATTCACATCCATGCAAAGACTGCTCTAATACCAAACTTGATCCGAGTTGACTCAACTCCCGGATTTAACCAAGATCTTTTACTTTCGTGATGTGATTAGAATTGCATTTAAAATATCATAAAGGAACATAAATGCATGATGTAAAGAAGAAGGAACATGACAATAATCAACAACATAATACACAAGACGTTGATAACGTAGTTCGTCTAGGAGGGATTACGTCTTCGGGCTCGGTGTCAAGATGGTGTAGGCCGCTGCATTAAGCGCTGGAAAGCGTGATGAGGTACATGCATGTGTTTTCTCTATCATACAAGGAATATGCCCTCGCGCAGGAGTGGCTCCAAGAGATGTTCCGCTGCAGGAACTCTCATTCAAAAAGGACTCCTATCAGCATGATATAATTTCATGTATGTTAATAATGAGCATCCCGCCAACATGGCATCAAAGGGATCTCAACTCATACATACATGGTGACACATGAGGATCCCGTCAACATGACGATAAATGGATCTCAATAAAAACATGACAATAAGTACATCTCACATCAAGTACAAAACAATATCCCACATCAAACATCAAACAGGGATCTGGACAACACATTGCATCTTAAGCAAAGAGACAAATAAGTACATGATCACACTACATATAGCTCACATCAAGGAGTTATCTGAAGAAGAGGATGATAAACAGCTCGATCTGGCTGCACCATCAATCTTGTGGCGTCGAATCTCATGGAGATAACCGCTTGCACATTGAATGCTGACACCTGCACTCCACTTTGAAAAGTGGCCGAAAAATGGAATGACCAAATGGAAAATATGATTACACCATCAAACTTGTGGCTTCGAATAGTGTAAAATCGACTATCAAATTTCTGAATTATGACAAAGTGGAAGTCTGGGGCTACAAGAATCTTTTAGATTCCCCTATATTCCTTAAAGATTCCCTCCTCCGGGTCATCTGAAGACCTGCTACTTAGATTAAAATTCTGTCTGCACCATCAGGTTCGTGTCACTGAGTGGTGTAGGATCGACATAAAGTTTGTCAAATTTGAACACTGGCAAAATTTCGCCCTCCTGAAAATTTGGCTCAATCAAGGTTCTGCTTGCTCTTTTCCAAGCTCATGGTTCCCCCTGCAAAAATTAATTAAAAAATGTTGTCTCAATTTTTGTGCCATGTTCTGCCTCCTTCGCACACTGAGCAAATCAGGGTTTATATATTATTTTTCTGGTGGATTCTCCAACTAAGTCCCATTGGTGCGTTGGTAAAAAAAGTTAATTTGTTAAGGGGAGGTCGGGGGATCAAGTCCCACTGGTGTGTTGGTAAAAAAAGTTAATTTGTTAAGGGGAGGTTGGGGGATCAAATCCCTCCACCCCACAAAATCTGTGTGCATTAGCTTTATTGTTTTAAATGCTGCATATAACCGTTGATCGCATTTATGTTTTGCATTAAACGCAGGTTATTGTATTAAATGGTGTGTGGGTTGGTTGGAGTAATGCGTTTTGGGGTGGTGCGCGGTTGGTTGTATTAAATGAGGCTGTTGGTTGGTTGGGCCGCCCATGGAGCGAGCCGACCATGTGGCCTGGCAGGTTCAATTCCCACCGGCCCAAATATATGAATGGCTCGTATAGTTGGGGTGTGGGTCGGGTCCACCGAAGGTGGTCTGCTCACCCCTTTACAATGCAATATATATATATCTGGTGGGAGGTTGGAGGGTCAGTGGGGTCATGGCCCGTCGACCAACATTTAATTCAAAAATTTGTTATATGACATGGTTTTGGGACCAACGGGGGTGGCAGGGGTCATGGCCCACCACTCAAATTAATAAATATATATATATATATAATATATATATATAATAAGAAATAATAATATTATATATATTATATATATATGAGTTTGTGTTTTTGTCTAATATAAGGGATATTAGACAAATTAACGATCCAACAAATTTGCCTGCTTTCGGGAGCTAGGTTTCATGCCCCGGGGTTGGTCTAATTGTAGGTTACTTAAACCTGGCCCACAACCCACCTTTGACCAAAACTTTGACTGGCTTGTTCTCCCTCATATGAGCTCAGATGTGAGTGTCATTTGCACTGTTGGAATTAGGGCAACGAGCACTTTGATCTAGTGCTAGTTTGGGAGCAAGATAACCACTTTGAATTTTGCCCCTTTTTGAGTCCTCTAAGACTTGGGCCTGTGTCTGGAGCCACCTGGATCAATCCTCCCCACTGAGGAGCTTTCGGTCCTCCAAAAGCATGAAACATAATCTGCAACTTCCTTGTACCTTGTCTGCACTTACAAATGTCTGATAATTCACCCTTCCTTCTCCTTCACCTTTATCCTTCAGAGCCATAAGCTATGAGCCGACACTTACAACCTCTGCAAACCTGTAGTACCATTCTACAAATTACATGCTTGATTGACATGACCAACTAATGACCCAAGCATCCCATACTTGCCACGAGTTTATAACATATACTCAGTGGTCAAGTTTACATCAAAATGGAAACAATACCCCAGCTACGAAAATAAGGCCAACATATCATTGTTGCTTCAACAAGTGATGGAAAACACATCATCACTGCAACACATAATTTACAAAAATAAGGACAATCACTATAGTTCCTTTCACAAGTGATGGAAACACGACATCACTCTCACAGTTTATCATGCAACTCAAAATAAGACCAGACATCATTGTTGCTTAACAGGTGATGGAAAACACATCATCACTTTTACATTTTAAAATGAAACAAATGATTTACAAAAGCACGATCATGACAAGATAACATATTTAGAAACCATTTTTCACTTATCACTGTGAATGGATTATTTCCTTGTGGCGCATTCGCTGGTCGAACAACCATTTCATCTGGTTCATGCACTGACACTTTGTCTTTAAGGCATTGCTCTGGATGGAGCCTTCAACATGTGGCCCTTTGGTGACCACATTTGTTGTAGTGACTGTAATACGTCTTCTTCCTCCAGATCTTCTTTACATGTTTCTTTACTTGCTGTTGAGAAGGTATTTCATGCCTCCTCCTTTTGTGTGTTTCTATTCTTTTCCAACACTTAGAAAATGTATGGTTATGCAATCCACAAAAGGCACATGTTTTTCGATGCCATGTTTTACGTTCATCATTAACAACACGATTATAATTGAAATGAACATTCGAATATCGAGACTGGTTATACCTTTCCTTGTTGTCTCTAATGTCGTTATGGAGATGAGAGCTTGCCTCAGCTCCTTCCCTACAATGGGTACTGCCATGAGATGATGGGGATGTGTTTCCATCATTCTCTTTCCTCGACGATTTCGACGATGTCTCGGAAGAATCTGACACCTTAGAGCATTCTCCCTTGGTGTTTCTCAAGCCTGTGAATTGAGGTCTCTGCACAACCTCCAATGGTTGAGTTATGCCTTGGTTATTAACACCAAATTCTTCCTTCTTGTACCTCATCCTCGTAAGGAGCCTCATGTTTGTCCCTGTAATTGGGATCTCCAAATCTCCAACGGAAATCATACTATGTGAAGACGAAACTGAAAGGAAATCAACATATTTTACCTCCACTGTCGAGTTGGAAAGAACTGATGATGACCTATCATCATCTGTTGTTGGTGGTTCGCTGGCTGTCTCGGCGCATTCCCCAACTTCCTTTCTGACATACCCAAGTCCTGCCTGACAAGGTAATTCCTCTACTTTGATGGGTTGACAATGCCATGGCCATTAATGCCCAAGAATTTTCCTTCATACCCCATTTTCTTCAACAGTTTGGAGCCATATCATGTGGTATGATTTTAAAAAACAATGAAATCATCGTCAGGAAACATTCATGAATTTGGAGAATTACTTTTTACCTCACATGGGTTACACTGTAGCTTTTCTGAGGCCTCGTCCTTAGCTTGCAGCTATCGTAGCAACCTTTGTTTCTCCTCTTTCTCTTACTGTACAAGCATCTTCAATTTAGCGTTATCTGCTTGAAGACTTTGCTTGTTGTGCTTCAGCTCTTCTAGGGCCTCTTTTGTGGCTCGCAACTGAAGCTGCAATTGCTCCTTTTCCTCTGTCTCTTTTTGTAGAGCTTCATACATTATTTCCACCTTTTGGGAAATTTTGAGCATGATCTCGTACATCGCTTTGTCATCCTCCATTGCTGCACGTTCCATTGTTCATGCTCGCAATTCACATCCATGCAAAGACCGCTCTGATACCAAACTTGATCCGAGTTGACTCAACTCCTGGATTTAACCAAGATCTATTGCTTTCGTGATGTGATTATAATTGCATTTAAATAGCATAAAGGGACATAAATGAATGTTATAAAGAAGAAGGAACATGATAAGAATCAACAACATAATACAAAAGACATTGATAAGGGATTTTGTCCACGAGGGACTATGTCTTCGAGCCCGGTGTCAAGATGGTGTAGGCCACTGCATTAAGTGCTGGAAAGTGTGATGAGGTACATGCATGTGTTTTCTCTATCATACAAGGAATATGCCCTCGCGCAAGACTTTTAGCCTAAGTTCTGACTAACTCGCCTCCTTTTTAGTACTTATAGCAGCTCAGGCCCTACATTGATCCAAGGTCCATACCTTGGGGAGATGCATGGTTTCCTGCCTTGTATTCAACTTTGCATTTAAGGCTAGAGTTAGTTTAGTGAGTTGTTTTTTATTTCATAAATGAGATAGTGACTCCAAGACTCTTCCTTGCAAGTGGTGACTCTCTTCTTAGTGGCGATAGGTCTAGGTTGCAACAATCTTGGTGTTAACCCTAGCTTGATCGTGCGACTTAAAGCAACAGGGTGATTGCTCCTATTACCTCCCACAAACCATTAAGAGGTTCGAAGCGTTGGAAATATTTTACTTAAGATGGGGATATATATATAATTATATATATATATTATATATATATATATATATATATATAAGATTATATTAAAATATTTTTAAACATATATAATGATAAGATTATTAAAAATTTTATATAAGAAAATGAAAATATAATTCTTTTTTTTTGTTTGTTTTAACTTCTAATAACTTATTTCTCTCTAAAGTTTATATAAAACTTGTTACTTGGTACGAACATCGAAATATTTTATTAATGACTGAGGGTGAGAAATATTTTTACCACATCTTATAACCTCATTTTTTTTTTTTTTATTATAAATGACATTGGCTTTTTATTTATTTTTATTTAGTGACTATTTTTATTTTTATTTTAAAAGGGTCATGTGTCAACTCAATGTTGAGCATGGGAAGAATTACACATCACCCTCATACTATCTATATAGAATGTGCCTCTCTACACAATTCTTCTTTTGTAAGTGATGTTTATCTAAACATTATTTAGTCATTGAACATACTCATTGCATATTGAGTTTCACTTTGTTGATCAATATCTTAATCATATTTTTTTTCCACAATTATAAAAAATTGAATAAAAATAAATAATATTTACTAAAATAAATAAATTTTTAATTATAAAATTGTCTTCACAAATAATTTATCAGAAAAAATAAAATTAAAAACATTTATGATTATTTATTATTTAATATCCCTCAAACACAAACTAGGAATTAATATGAAGGCCTATTGCACTTTACATTTTTCTATCACCAAGCACCGAAGTACAACACAAACAAGTCTGGGAAAAGTGGCATTGTTTTTTCTCAATTTGAATATGTCGAGGCATTGATCACATCCTTGGTAACCATGAAGTATCACTCTCGTTTAACTGTCGACACGTTTCTTGACTTCAAAAATGCATTTGACATGGTCCCTAGAGACAAGTCGTGGCATAGAAAGAAAGAACTTGAAATTCCTTTGCATTATATAACCGTTGTCCATAGGCCCTAAGAAAGATTTAGAAGTGACAGTGGAGTCAAGCAAGGCTTCCCTTTATCCCCTACTCTTTTTGGTTTGTATATTGATAAACTGGAAGAGTGACTAAATCTGAAAGTTGGAGATGTTGTTCAACTGAGGGAGTTTGTGATAAAACTTCTTTTATATGTTGATAAAATTGTATTAATTGCTAAATTGGCCCATGTATTATAGATGCACCTGCATTCCCTTGAGCATTTTCGTAGAGCAGTGGGGAATTAACTCAATATCGAAAAGAACAAAATAATGATTTTCTCTAATAAAAGGAAGCATAGCCAACATACGTTCTTCTTTGAAGGCAATGTTATTGAAGGAATAAATGAGTACAAGTACCTCAGGATTGATTTCAACAACAAGTTAAATTGGGAGGACTGTAGAAAGAAGAGAATTTTAGGAGGGTGGAAAGCATTATATGCTCTTCAAAACAGATGTAGAGAGGCAAAGTTATGGGATTGGAAAATGATTAAAGTGCTTTTTGGGCTCCTAATTTGTCTAGTGATGTTGTATGCATGTAAATTCTAGTAGCACCCCCGTCTCAAAATGAAAACAAATTGAGAAAATCCAAAAACACTTGATCATGAGCAAGTTCAACATAAAATGTTTGGTTCCTTATGAGATAATGTTGAGTGAAATAGGGGCATCTCCCATCGAAGCAATTGATATGGTGTGTCTCATAAGATATTTAAAATGAATTTAGCAAATGGGAGTAGGTATATGACCTAGATTTATCTTTAATGAAGGCATGATTGAAAGAAAGAAAACATGGATGAGACAAAACAACAAATGGATGCAAAAATGGAATATCTACCTCAAAGATTGTCCCACAAACAACAAGGAGTTAAAGAATTTTGGTTTTGGAGAAGTTCCATAAGCGTATATGGGGAAAAGAGTTGGGTAGAAAGAAGAAGTATTATGTTGAGGAATCTAACCCCACTTGTGATTGCCAACAAAAAGAGTACATTGGAGCTAGAATTTGTTGGGAAAAATATTGAGGGGGGGGGGGGAATCAGTATTTTTAAATCAATAATTTTTCAATTCATATTTAGATTTCTATATGTGACTTTACTGAAAGGAACTCGCGTGTGTACGCGAGTTTTCTCAAGACAACGAGCGTACATCCAGTAAACTTATGTTTTAGTTAATTCATCATATGTTTGTCTTCAACTAGTGCATCAATACCTTATTAAACATTAGATAAACAATAATCATGTGCCATAAGAACAAAATAAGTCATCACACGTAAGCAACACACATGAACACCAGGATTTAAGGTGGAAACCCAATGCGGGAAAAAACCACCTGCTGCTGTCGACTCTGTATTTTTTTAGTATAAAGAAAAATATTTTTACAATCTTGTACTAGTGCATACTTATATCAGTATGCAAGAACCCACCCGTAGAAGGCTACAACCTTCGATTATTCTCCAGCTCCTATTGGAAGGGAGCTCCAACCCCCTGGTTCTTGTACTAGTGTAAACTTGTACCAATACATAGGCACCAACTTGCAGAAGGCTACAACCTTCACTAGTTCTCCAGCTGCTACTTGAAGGGAGCTCCAACCCCCTGATCTGATCACCAACTACTACTGGCAGGAACCTTCGACTTCCTCACTGAAGGCTCCAACCCTCAACAACATCCTTGGACCATGTTTCATGAATTTTCACAATGGATCCACCTACTTTAACACATCATAACTTGTAGGCCATGTTTCATCAAATTTTCAGACTAGACCCATTGTCAACACTTAAGCTCAATATCTACTCAACATTGAATTATCAGTCTCTGACACAACTGAATCAATTAAGCACTGAAACCAAATCATCAATCACAAAAACCCAATCATCAATTAATGAAACTCAATCATCATTCTCTGAATCAACAAATCAGTCTTTGACACAATTTAATCAATCCCAATCAATTGGATACATAATCAAAACTTAACCAATCTACTGGAATAATCAGATCACTGTAACAAGTACACATAACTTAGAATGCTGCATTAACACACATAATCAACTGCAACCCTGATCGTTCACTTGCCAAAATGTATATGCTACTTCTCTTAAGGGAACTCGCACGCATACACACTTTTCAGGAGAGAAACCCGTGTATAGATCTTAAGATACTAAAAATTGAAAACTTGACTACTGCAATTCTGAAAGGAATACTAAGTCATACTCGGATCTATTGCAACACTCTGAACCAATCATATAACTGAACCCGATCTTCAATCATAATCAACAAGTAATATTGACACTATTCATAACCACATTCAAATTCATCATTCTATCAGATCTACTTCAGACATTATCATTTAACCCAGATCAATCGTGAGGACATCATTGACAAACAACAAAGAAACAAAAACACTGATCAAATTTGATCAGTCATTATGAAAAGAAACCCTTACTTTGTATATGCTACTTTGAATAAGTGAACCCACATGTCTACGCGCTTTTCTTGAGACCAACCTGCTTATAGATCTGCAAATTTTGACCTAAAATTTTTCAACTCTTCAAAATTTCAGAAAGACCTAGATCATAATATTCAGAGATAAAAACATGCGTTAGTACCTCAATCTAATAAATCCATGAGCAGATCATATAATGAAAAGTCATTTTAGGTCTCATGATCATGATCCATCATTGTATTCATTAGTGCATAATTTCAGATCTATTGGATCTCATCCATCTTCAAACTCTCAGGTGCATACTTAGTTTAGATCAAGCAAAGCTTCAAAAACCCATAACATGCATATTTGATTTTGATCTAACTCTTCATAAGATGTCCTTCACTTGCACACCTTGCACACTTTGATCTTCACCATCTTATATAGTTTTAACCTTTTACAATACCTCGGGTCAAAACCATAGTTATGCCAATCGTATTCTTTGAAGGGATCAATATTATTTGTCGTGCTCATTACTATGGGCCAATACCATGGTAAGCACCCTTGGTATTTAGAATACCATAGTGAAAAGGCCATGCACTACTTTTCTTCACTGAACTCGCATGCATATGCGACTTGGCCTAACAAAACCCGTGTATAGTTCTTGAACTTCCAACTTTATCATTCTTTGAATTGAATCTTATGAGCTGTCATACATTCTGTCACATCTGTAAACACAACTGCCATGCATTCTATCACACCTATAAACATATATTGTTTGTACTGTTAACAAGTAGATCAAGAGACAACTTATCAAGTAGGATTCCATTTCATCAAATAGGTTGTCATAAAGGACAACTCATCAGGTTAATTTCCATCAAGGACAACACCTAATTCATAATGCCAACAATTTCCCTATCTCAGGCTTCTGATTCTAATCTATAAATCTTTGACCCATCATTCTGGTATTCTGTTCCATCATTCAATCACCTCTGAACTGACTTGTGGATTCATCTAATTACCATATACTTGTTCTATTACAAGTGAGTTGCCATCAAGGACAACACATGCATCATAATGCCAACAAACTCCCCCTTTGGACTTGATGGAAACCATTTGGTGTTTGGTCACCACAACTTGTAAATAATATCAAGTCAAACATCAAGCTACTCTCCCCCTTTGACATCAAGGGCAAAGGGCTAACCTATGTTAAATGAAGACTTCCACATATGAACTGTTGAATATAAACACTGACCATGCTGCCCTTGAGCACATGCTAAATTTTTGATGGAAGTACAATGAAGTACATGATTCTATGACTGAACTGAATATGACCTTCCTATCACCAAGGACCCATACTTACATCAATCTCCCAACCAAGTGGGGATACATATTTCACTGAACCACCCAACCAAGTGGGGATACATATTTCACTGAACCACCCAACCAAGTGGGATTACATATTTGACATGATCTCAAAAGTCCATACATGACTGAATATGAAAATTATTACATCATAGGTCTTTACATGACCTTTACATCAAATTATATACATGACATTTATAACAAATACCAAAGACCTAAACAAGGTCATGATAGTTATCATCAACTATCATACACCATATATGATCTGCACCATAAGCATCTGACAGTAGCATCAAGATAAAAACCTGTATATGTCCATCATCAATTCGCAAGAAAAGGCAATGTAGCTTTAATATCATCGACCTCTGATTGAGTATGCCGTATATCAACTCATCCTCTTTGATCTTATCAAGATTAAATTGCTCCCTTTCCTTAGTAGAAAAAACCTTATGTTTATAAAAAACATAGCCTTCCATGAATTAACTAAGCATATGCCATATCTCCAAGCAGTGATACAAAAGCATTCACATCATATCATATATATGTGAAAACACCATAGTCATCATCCATGACCATAACATCATCATTGTAGCAAGAACTGCACGATCTTTCCACAACAACCCTTAATATATCAACCATGTATCATCATTAGGGAGTTTTCCAACATCCCACATCTAATAAGCATCAATCATAATAATCAACATATGTGAGAACCAAGCCTATCATCATAAAGTAATAAATCATCAACATTATGTGACTAAGTAATACATGTCTCCAAATAGTCATGTCTTCATGAAACCTATAATAACACCATTCTCTTGGCCAATTTTCTTGATACAAGAGGATCATTTATACCAACAACACAAATTAAGTAATCATCCATGTATCCAACATAGCGATAATAATATGTATATAGCTTCTCATCAATGTGAAAAGCAAACCATAAGCTCACAGTCATTTGTCAAACTTTCTTGATACCATCAAGAGCAACAATCCTTAAACAATATACATTGTGAGAGCCAAGAACTATAGGAATCTTCATTCATAACTACACCATATGCATCTTGAAAGCATGATGACAACAACATAAAAGAAATGAGTGACACTTATCATCACCAAATAATAAATTTGTGTACTCAAGCTTTGTTATTCTCCTTGAACTTATGAAGATCACCATGTAATCAACATAACTATATGCATCATCATAAATCTGATCAGGAGCATCAAAAGAACTATGTGGCTCGAGAAATATAAGTATCATTTGAGATCTCTTCATAGGAAACTCATGATGTATCATTTAAACACTTCAGAAACATAAGCATCATCACCATTGATAAGCATCATTATGTACCAAAGACTTCTAAAGCAAACATAATGCAAAAAATACATTATTAGAAGCATAACATATGCTCCTTGAACCTGTGCCAATTGTTCACTGTCGGATCTGATCATTTCATATATCAGTAAGAATCATCAATGCATCATCATCAACCAATTATATATCAATGAGAAAAACATAACTCAATACCATATCAACAGACTATAACCATCATCCATCAAAACAGAAAAGGCAATTGATAATTGACTAAACCATATCAGACCCTTTTTCTAAGTCTATCCCACTGTATCTTCATCCAACCAACATATACATGACTATGCAGTTTCGAACTTGCATACATACGCGATTGTCTTCATAAGATACGTGTATGAAAAGTGGAATGCTGAAATTTCAACTTTAGTTCCCTTTGAGTCTGTTCTAACTGTACCTCGTCCTAAAACTTTTGTTGAAACGTCAGTTCCAAGAATATCAATACCATGATGGGTATTCATCAAATACTCCATTTTACTCTTGTCTTAAATCATGTGATGATAACATCCACTATCATCTTTGTCTTCAAATGAGCAGAGAGCAAGGCCACACCTTATCTGATCTTCCTTTTCTTGTTTCTTGGTGGATTCATCTTTTTCATATTTTCTGATATAAATGTTCTTATTTGGTTGCTTACCATATTGTTTATGGTGATCCATAGACTTGTTCCTGCATTCTTTTGCTACATGCCCAAACTTGTTACATGCATAACATCTTATATTTTTCATATTCCTTCTATAGCAATCAATGGATTTATGACCAAACATATTGCAAGAAAAACAATATCCCTTAGAGTATCTAGAAGCTGATGATCTTTCTGCGAGAGGGTTATTAGTTTGAAAATTTCTACTTCTACACCTAGCTGCAACATGTCCAAAATTATGACATATAGAACATTCAACCTTATTGATCGGAGGAAATAATCGATTAACACTTCTATAGTTAGGAGTAAATGATTTTCTTTGAAGACTTTCTTTCCTTGGTTGTTGATGGGGTTGACTTCTTATCTCCTTGTTGAACATTTTAGATTTTGCATTAGAATTCCTTACCTCAATTTGTCAGCTAGATTCACCTTTAATAGTTTCATGAAAACCAAGACCAGATTTGATGGTACAAGACCTTTAACTACTAACAATATTATCAAAAATCTTTGTACTATCTTGAAATCACAAAAGTTTATCTTTTTCTTCTAATTTACCTGTTAGGATATTTACCTCAGCCTGATATTGCTTTTCCTTTTCTAGATACTTCTTCTTCACGATTTCTTCAAATTTTCTTCCTTCTTCCACTTGTTGTTTTAATTTGAGAATCTCATTTTCTTTTTCTTCAAATGCTTAAACTAGTTCTTCATTAAGTTTATTTTATTTTTCAAGATCTTCTTTTAGAGAGACGACCTCAGCTTCAATACCTTCATAGTAACTGGGTCTTTCTTTAGGTTCCTTGGTTGTTGTATCATTTTCATTCACTTGATTTCTCAATGAAGTCACTTCATTCTATAGTTTGTGACATTAATCTTCCTTGTCCTCGTACTGCTTCCTTATTTTGTTTCCTACCTCCAACTGAGTTTTTGACCTAGTAACCTTTACTTTGTAGCTACATTCCATTTTATCAAATAGATCTTGTTGATCTCTAATTTTATCTGTGAGCCTTTTAACTTCTACTTCAGTTAGAATTCTTTCACTTTCACCCATAAGAGCAAATTCAGTTGTTTCACTATCACATTCATTATCTTCAATATTGCATGAATAGAGAAAGGTATCACTAGAGGACCAAAACTCAATACCTGATAATTCTATTGTTTGTTCATCTTCATTCTGAGGTGAATTTGAATTTGAATATTTGCTTCCATCTAATAGCCAATCGTCGCTAACACTGTCACTGTTTCTTTGAGATATATTCTTCTTTTTCTTCTTTCACATTGTCTAGACGGATCTCCTTCAAGCGATCAAGCTTCTGCCGAAGGACCTGCTCTGATACCAATTGTTGGGAAAAATACTGAGAGGGTGGTTGAATCAGTATTTTTAAATCAATAATTTTTCAATTCATATTCAGATTTCTATACGCGACTTTACTGAAAGGAACCCACGTGTACACGATTGTTCTTAAGACAACTAGTGTACATCTAGTAAACTTATGTTTCAGTTAATTCATCATATGTTTGTCTTCAGCTAGTGCATTGGTACCTTATTAAACATTAGATAAACAATAATCATGTGCTGTAAGAACAAAATAAGGCATCACACATAAGAAACACACATGAACACTAGGATTTAAGGTGGAAACCCAATACGGGAAAAAACCATCTGCTCCTGTCATCTCTGTCTTCTTTTAATATAAAGAAAAAGATTTTTACAGTCTTGTATTGGTGCAGACTTATACCAGTACGCAGGCACCCACTTGTAGAAGGCTACAACCTTTGCTCGTTCTCCAGCGCTTACTGGAAGGGAGCTCCAACCCCCTGGTTCTTGTACTGGCATAAACTTGTACCAATACGCATGCACCAACCTGCAAAAGGCTGTAGAAAATCCTGTAGATTCACAAGCTAATGAATTTTGCTAGATAAAGAGAAAATAATCTACTTCTATTCTTTACAACGGAAGCCCATAAACATCGAGCAAACAATAATCAATAGAGGAAGACAATTAAAGGCACATAGCACAATAAATATCCGGGGAAAGCCACAACTCAAAACCCCATTATCTGTTTTGTATTAATCTAAAAATCAAGAAAAATTACAATGCTTGTTCTCTCTAGAACAATCCCATCACTCAACAAATTTAGTCTCCAACTCATAAGCAAGCTCAAGGCCAAAGCTTAGCCTCTTCACAAGCTCTCCAAGTCTCTATTCCAATGTGTAATTCCTATGAAGGATAACTTGTATTTAAAGGGAAATAAAGCCTCTAAAAACAGTGCAATCCCTCAAGAATCAGTTCATGAATGCATGTACTATCAATGCAACTCAGAAAAATCTAAAACAAATAGTACACTATTCCTGCACTCTAGTCTCAATTGGGTCTTTCTTAGAATTGACATGCATGAGTTTTTGATGAGTAAATATTTATTTAACTAGAGTAGCACCGGTGGAGTTCAGTAGTGTCACCATTGTCTGTTAACTTGAATTTCCTAAGTTAAGTAAGTTTAATAAACTTAATTTGAATATTTTAAGTTGCTATGAGAATATAATTCGAATTTAGTTCACAATTTAATTCAAGGACAAATTAAACTTGAATTTTTTGTTGTCATTTCTCAACACTCCTTCTCAACAAGAAAGGGATTATCAACTACCCTGATCCTATCTCTGTGAAACTTGAATTTACATCTTGACAATGCCTTTGTCAAGATGTCAACATCTTTCTCCTCCGTGGGAATGTAATATAACAACATGATCCACCTCAATACACAATCTCTGAGATGATGATACCAGATATCAATATGCTTGGACCAATAATGAAAGACTGGATTTTCATAGAGTTTGATACAACTCTAAATATCACAATAAATCACTATCAGATCCATCTGCTGACCAAATAAACCAACTAGGATGTTCCTCATCCAGATAGCCTCACATGCTACCTGACTTGAATCCATGTACTTTGCCTTTGCCGAACTGAGTGTAACCAATCTCTATTTCCTGCTGTACCAAGAAACTGTCGTCGACCCAATACTAAAGATCCCTCCTGATGTTCTCTTCCTGTTAGATGGACTCCCTACCCAATCTGCATCGGTGAAGCCTTGAAGCTTCACTCCCTCTGTCCATCTGTATCATAACCCAAACTGAGTAGTCCCTATGAGGTATCTCAATACATGCTTTGTCGCCTTCCAATACAACTTGGTAGGCCTAACGATCACTTGACTAAGTTGGTTAACCACATAGCACATATCCGGTCATGTGTTCACCAAGTTCATGAGTGAACCCACAAGTTTCCTATAAATAATATCTTCTGCTACTTCCCCTGAAGTAGCATCTTCCTTCCTCCAGTTACCATCTAGAGGATTTTCCACGGGTTTACTTCTCTCCATGCAAAATCTCCTGAGTATATCGTTGACATACTTGCCATAAGATACAAACAACTCCCCATCTCCATTCCATAACTCCATGCCAAGAAAGTAATGCATGAGACCCATGTCCTTCATCTTAAACTCTCTTGCAAGAATTGATGAGCTTATCATCACTTGTCAATATGAGATCATCTACATAGATCAACAACTTACCTTCCATCACTATGTGATACAGGTTCACATCCGCTTCACTCTTCGTGAAGCCCAACCCAGTGAAGTAGCTATATATGTTGGTGTACCAAGCACAGGGTGCTTGCTTCAGCCCATACAACACTCTCTTGAGTCGGCACACATGTGACTCACGGTCCAAGGTTTCAAAACCTTCAGGCTGCTCTATGTACACCTCTTACTTAATCATGCCATTGAGAAATGAAATCTTCACATCCATTTGATGGATCTTCCAACCCATTTGTGCTGATAGTGCCAAAATAGATCTCATTGAAGAGTACCTTGCAACAGGAGCAAAGGTCTCATCATAGTCAATCCCCTCTACCTATGAAAATCCACGGGCCACAAATATGGCCTTATGCTTCTCCACACTACCATCCACAGCTTGCTTTGCCTTGTAAAGCCAACGGGAGCTCACAACTGACTTGTCCTTCGGTCTTGGGACCACATCCCAAACACTGTTTCAAACTGTGGAGTCATAATCCTCCACCATCACATCAACCCAAACTGGTTGTTGCACTGCTTCCTGAAAGGAAGATGACTCTGTCACAACACATGCACCCATAAGTTCCATGTATCCAGTGTACCTCTCTGTTGACCTCCTCTGTCTGTGCTGAGAAGAGGGTGCTCCCACATTATCCCGTGCATCATCCAACAATCTTTCAGCCTCTCTAGTGCGTTTTCTTCCCTTTCTAGAAGACTCTACCTGAGTGGATGTCTCCACTCTCTGAACCTATGCATGTCGCTGCTCCACATCAATTTCAGGCCCCTCAACCTTAGGAGCTAAAAGTTCCTCATCTGCATGTATCTCAAGCTCCCTCTCAAGGGATACTCACATGGCCTTCTCCTCATCGAACCTGATATCCCTGCGAACCTCTGTCATTCGATTGGTCAGCATGTATACTCGATAGTTGTGGGGTGTAGCATTATACCCCACAAATATCCCGAATGCTACTATTGGCTCAAGCTTTTTCCGTGCATCTTTCGTCACATGGCAATAAACCAATGACCCAAAAATCCTGTAGTGACCAACATCTAGCCTCTTAGCGGAATAAGCCTCCTCTGGTGTCTTCATCTCATGTATTCGATGTGGGCTATGATTCTGAACATAAACTGTTGTGTTGCATGCCTCTACCCACAAGTGTAATGGTTGGCCCTGAACATGCAACATCTCCGTTGCTGCCCCTACTATGCTCCTGTTCTTCCTCTCGACAACCCCATTCTGTTGAGGGTTATGGGGTGTTGTTAACTCTCGTTTAATCCCTTACACTACACAAAAGTTCTTAAACTCATTGGAGACATACTCACCACCATTATCACTCCATCGAGCTTTAACCTTCTTGCCAAACTCTTTCTCTACCAATGCTTTGAACTCACAAAACTTTGTGGAAGTTTGATCCTTTTTCTGCATAAAAAATACCCATCATTTACGAGAATAGTCATCAACAAATATAACATAATTACTCTGTTTGGCCGTGGATGCTATCGAGAATGGTCCACACACATCTGAATGGACTCTCTCCAGAATAGACTCTACTCGACTGTTTCCGTCTCCAAAGGAAGGCTTGGTGTATTTTCCAAAAGTACAACCCTTGCATGTATCAACTTGCTCAAGCGTACCTTTGGGAAGACCGGTAGAGATTTGCTACAATATCTTCAAAGCTCCATGATGCAAGTGGCCCAATCGCTTGTGCCAACATCTCGACTCAACATCTTTTCTGCTTTTGAACTCAAATGCACAATCCTATACCTCTATCTTATAGATATTTTGAACTCGAATCTCTATCTTCTTTACTTTGGCTATGTGTTGAAGGAACACCTTTCCTTTCCAAAATATCACATCATAGCCTCTATCCGGGTACATGCATAACATTCTTCAAGGTGAGTGGAGCCGCATGCTCCCTCTCAAAAGTAATAGTGCCCACACCAGTAATACTATACCTACCATCATCACCCATATTGATATGCATCTTGAGATCTTTCTCCTCTAGTTCACTAAATAACTCTTTGTCGCTAGTCATGTGGAAGGAAGCTCCACTGTCTAAGTACCAGACACTTCCCATCATTGAAGACACCATGCATGAAATGAGAGAAAAGTCTAATTCGAATTGGGAGGTCAAAGCCTCACCCACTACGCCTCCTAAGGACTTCTCCTTGGAATTCTTCAATGGAAAATTTGTAACAAAGTGACCCATCTTGTGACAATGAAAGCATTTAACTTTCGTCATGTCCTTCTTCTTACCTCCATAATAAGAATCTGATTTGGAATGGGAAATTTTACCTTTCACCTTCCTTGCCTTAATCACTAAGGCACAATTCTCTTCATCATTAGTCTTTGATGGAGAGCCATCCTTGTTGTTCCTCTTGATCTCGTCCTGCATCAAATCTGACCATAGTCGTTCCCAATCTGGTAGCTTCTCCCGACCATTGACATAGTCCCGATAACTATGCCAACTCTTTGGGAGTCCAAGAAGAGCAAGGCTCACCATATCCTCCTTGGCAAACGTGATTCCAACACTTCCAAGTTCATCCGGACATTGAGTGAACTTGGTCAAGTACTTTGGAATCGTCTCGCCTTTCTCCATCTTGATTTTACAAAGTTTATCCTTCAGTGCCAACTTCCTTTGATCACTGCTTTTTTGATACAAGTCCGTCAATGTTTTCCACATAGCATGTGGGATTTCCTTTCCATGGAGACTCGAGACAATATGATTTCGAACTCCCTCAAGGATTATCCGCCTTGCCTTCGCCACACACTTCTTCCACTCGGCCAAGTTTTGTGCATCAGTAGTTATTGGCTCAGGAATTGCTTGTTCAACAAATTCCTTCAAGCTATTTTCCTCTAGCACAACCTCCATCCTCTCCCTCCAGGTTATGAAATTCGAGCTTCCTTCCAAGGAATACTCAAGCCTCAACCCATGGAATGCCATTTGTTGATCCTGAAGTATATATTACAAATTCGACTTTCACCTATAACCCAAAAACTCAAAACTTCGAAATCTCATCTAGAGAGTTGATTTTAAATCAACGATATCTCCCTCATCCAAACTCTGATTCGACCGATTTTTTTTTGAATATGGGTATCTTTTCCCAAGGAATACAGATCTAAAATTTGTTTCTAAAAAATTTGCACAACAATTCTCAGATCTGCTCTGCAAAATCTCGTCCCAAAAAAATCTTGCTCCGATACCATGTAGAAAATCCTGTAGATTTACAAGCTAATGCAATTTTCTAAAGAAAGAGACAAGAACCTACTTCTAATATTTACAGGGAATCCCATAAACATCGAGCAAACAATAATCAATAGAAGAAGAGAATCAAAGGCACATAACACAATAAATATCCAGATAAAGCCACATCTCAAAACCCAACTATGTGTTTTGTATTAATCTGGAAAATCAAGATGAAATTACAATGCTTGTTCTCTCTAGAACAATCCATGCACTCAAAAAATTCAATCTCCAACTCATAAGCAATCTCAAGGCCAAAGCTTAGCCTCTTCACAGGCTCTTCAAGTCTCTATTCCAATGTGTAATTCGTATGAAGGATAACTTGTATTTAAAGGTAAATAAAGCCTCTAAAAATAGTGCAATCCCTCAAGAATCAGTTCCTGAATAAATGCACTATTAGTGCAACTCAAAAAAATCTAAAACAAATAGTACAATGTCCCTGCACTCTAGACTCAACTAGGTCTTTCTCAGAATCAACATGCATGAGTTTCTGATGAGTAAATATTCAATTAACTAGAGTAGCACTGGTGGAGTTCATTAGTGTCATCACTGACTGTTAACTCACTATTAGTTCTCTCAATCAATTTGAGAACTAATTTAACTGAACTGACTCATGAAATCGAGTCTTCTATCTTACAACTCACAATTAACTCACACTAGACTCCTACAAAGTAGGAAGAACATATACATGACTTCCAACTCAAATATCCCAAGTTAAGTAAGTTTAATAAACTTAATTTAACTATTTTAAGTTGCTATGAGAATAGAATTCGAATTTAATTCACAGTTTAATTCAAGGACAAATTAAACTGGAATTTCTTGTTGCCATTTCTCAACAAGGGCTACAACCTTCACTCGTTCTCCAACTGCCACTGGAAGGGAGCTCAAACCCCCTGATCTGATCATCAACTACTATTGGCAGGAAGCTTCAACTTCCTCACTGAAGGCTCCAACCCTCAGCAACATCATTGGACCACATTTCATAAATTTTCACACTTGATCCACCTGATTCAACATATCATAACTTGTAGGCCATGTTTCATCAAATTTTTAGACTGGACCCATTGTCAACACTTAAGCTCAATATCAACTCATCACTGTAACACAATTATCATTCTCTGACACAACTGAATCAATCAATCACTGAAACCAAATCATCAATCATAGAAACCAAATCATCAATCTTTGACATAACTGAAACCCAAATCATCAATCTTTGACATAATTGAAACCCAAATCATCAATATCTAACATAACTGAAACCCAATCATCAATTACTGAAACTCAATCATTAGTCTCTGAATCAACCAATAAGTCTTTGACACAACCAAATCAATCACTTAAAACCCAATATACTGATACATTATCAAAACTCAACCAATCAATTGGAACAGTCAAATCACTATAACCAGTACACAGAACTGAACTCAGAATGCTACATTAACACATATAATCAACTGCAACCCTGATCATTCACTTGCCAAAATGTATACGCTACTTCGCTTAAGGAAACCCACGTGCATACACACTTTTCAGGAGAGAAACCCACGTACAAACTTAAGATACTAAAAATTGAAAACTTTATTACTGCAATTCTGAAAGGAATATTGAGTCATACTCAGATCTATTGCAACACCCTGAACCAATCATAGAACTGAACCTGATCTTCAATCATAGTCAACAAGTAATCTTGACACTATTCATAACCACATTCAACTTCATCATTCTATCAGATCTACTTTAGAAATTATCATTTAACCCCGATCAATCACGAGGATATCATTGACAGACAACAGAGAAACAACACCACTGATAAGATTTGATCAGTCATTATGAATAGAAACCCTTACTTTGTATACAATAATTTTAATAAGAAAACCTGCGTGTATACACACTTTTCCCGAGACCAACCTGCGTATAGATCTACAAAATTTGACCTAAAATTATGCAACTCTTCAGAATTTTAGAAAGACCCAGATCATAATATTCAAAGATAACAACACGAGTTAGTACTCCGATCTAGTCAATCCATGAGAAAACATATAATGAAAAGTCATTTCAGGTCTCATGATCCTGATCCATCATTGTATTCATTAGTGCATAATTATTTCAAATCTATTGGATCTCATCCATCTTCAAACTCTCAGGTGCATACTTAGTTTAGATCAAGCAAAACATCAAAAACCCATAACATGCATATTTTCTTTTGATCTAGCTCTTCATAATTTTTCCTTTACTTGCACACCTTGCACACTTTGATCTTCGCCATCTTATATAGTTTTATCCTTTTTCAATACCTCGGGTCAAAACCATAGTTATGCTGATGGTATTCTTTGACGGGATCAATATTATTTATCGTGCTCATTACTATGGACCAATACCATGGTAAGCACCTTTGGTATTTAGAATACAATGGTAAAAAATCCATACACTACTTTTCTTCACTGAACTCGCATGCATATGCGATTTGGATTAACAGAACCCGCGTATAGTTCTTGAACTTCCAACTTTATCATCATTTGAACTGAATCTTCTGAATCGTCATACATTCTGTCACATCTGTAAAAACAACTGCCATGTATACTATCACACTTGTAAACATATCCTGTTTGTACTATTAACAAGTAGATCAAGAGACAATTTATCAAGTAGAATTCCATTTCATCAAATAGGTTGTCATTGAGGACAACTCATCAGGTAGGTTTCCATCAAGGACAAGATCTAATTCATAATGCCAACAATTTCCCAGTATCAAACTTTTGATTCTAATTTGTATACCTTTGAACCATCATTATGGTATTCTATTCCATCATTTTATCACCTCTGAACTGACTTGTGGATTCATCTAGTTACCATATACTTATTCTGTTACAAATGAGTTGCCATCAAGGAAAACACATGCATCATAATGCCAACAACATTTCGTGGAGAGAAAATATTCTTATTGCTCAATTAAGAACTAACTAACATAAACTTCGGTGTGAAACGAGATGGTGGAAAAGACCTAAAGAAGCTTGGGAATAATGTGTGTGTAATTTTTGTACTTATGGGGCAATGGAATAAGAAAAACAATTGATTTTGGTATGTGATGCTTTTAGAGACATCATGGACAATTATGGAAATATGCTAGCATCGGTCCCTTAAGCGGGGGGGTGTTAGAAGGATGGGCCAACTTATCATCAACTTAAATAAGAAAATGATTGAATTGAAAAAGTTGAAAAGCAGGGAGGTTGGTGGTCCTATAGGCTATTTTTAGTCTCGTGGACATTAAAATATCATTCATTCATTCACTGCATGAACATCTGCAATATTTATAAATTTATGGTTCTCTCAATTTGTGTGAGTGGAGCATGGGTGGAAAGATCCGCAAAAGATAATGATGTGCATAAGATATTCATCTAATGGTGGATTCCATCCAAGCCGTTCACATGAACAAATAATAAAGTATACAAGATTAAGGACTTGCAAGAGGAAGTGAGGAACTGAACAATGGTTATGAACTAGATGTATTGATTATTGGATATAAACATATATGGGTGGGTCAAGTACTGATCATATATGATGTATTAGAACATGGAATTGTGTACACCACTTTGATTAAGGCAACTCGTGTACATACGCGCTTTTTAGGAGAGAAACCCACGTACAGATCTTCAGATACTAAAAATTGAAAACTTGACTATTGCAATTCTGAAAGGAACACTGAGTCATACTTAGATCTACTGCAACACTCTGAACCAATCACAGAACTAAACCTGATCTTTAATCATAATCAATAAGTAATCTTGACACTATTCATAACCACATTCAATTTCATCATTCTAACAGATCTACTTTCGACATTATCAATTAACCTAGATCAATCATGAGGATATCATTGATAGACAACAGAGAAACAACGACGCTAATCAGATTTGATTAGTCATTATGAATATAAACCCTTACTATGTATATGCTAATTTGAATAAGTGAACCTACATGTATACGCGCTTTTCCCGAGACCAACCTGCATATACATCTGCAAATTTTGACCTAAAATTGTGCAACTCTTCAGAATTTTAGAAAGACCTAGATCATAATATTTAGAGATAAAAACATGCGTCAATACTTCAATCTAGTCAATCCATGAGCAAATCATACAATGAAAAGTCATTTCAGGTCTCATGATCCTGATCCATCATTGTATTCATTACTGCATAATTATTTCAAATCCATTGGATCTCATCCATCTTCAAACTCTTAGGTGCATACTTAGTTTAGATCAAGAAAAGCATCAAAAACCCATAACATGCATATTTTCTTTTGATCTAACTCTTCATAAGATTTCCTTCACTTGCACACCTTGCACACTTTGATCTTCACCATCTTATATAGTTTTAGCCTTTTTCATTACCTCGGGTCAAAACCATAGTCATGCTGACAGTATTCTTTGACATGATCAATATTCTTTAGCGCGCTCATTAGTATGGGCCAATACCATGGTAAGCACACTTGATATTTACAATACCATGGTAAAAAATCCATACGCTACTTTTCTTCATTGAACTCGCGTGCATATGCAACTTGGATTAGCAAAACCCACTTATAGTTCTTGAAATTCCAACTTTATCATTCTTTCCACTGAATCTTCTGAACTGTCATACATTCTGTCACATCTATAAACACAACTGCCATGCATTCTGTCACACTTGTAAACATATCTTGTTTGTACCTTTAACAAGTAGATCAAAAGGCAACTTATCAAGTAGGATTCCATTTCATCAAATAGGTTGTTATCAAGCTCAACTCATTATTTAGGTTGCCATCAAGGACAACACCTAACTCATAATGCCGTCAATTTCCCTATATCAAACTTCTGATTCTAATCTGTAAACCTTTTGACCCATCATTTTGGTATTATGTTCCATCATTCTATCACCTCTGAACTGACTTGTGGATTCATTTAGTTACCATATATATGTTCTGTTACAAGTGAGTTGCCATCAAGGACAACACATGCATCATAATGCCAACAACATTTCGTGGAGATAAAATATTCTTATTGCTCAATTAAGAACTAACTCACATAAACTTCAGTGTGAAACGAGATGGTGGAAAAGACCTAAAGAATATTGGGAAAAAATGTGTGCACTTTTTGCATTTATGGGGCAATGGAATAAGAAAAATATTTCATTTTGGAATGTGATGCTTTTAGAGACATCATGGACAATTATGGAAATATGTTAGCATCGGTTCCTTCAGTGGGGAGGGGGGGTTGTTAGAAGGATGGGCCAACTTATCATCAATTTAAATAAGAAAATGATTGAATTGCAAAAGTTGAAAAGTAGGGAGGTTGGTGGTCCTATAGGCTATTTTTATTCTCGTGGACTTTAAAATATCATTCATTCATTCACTGCATAAAACATTCACTGCATGAACATTTGCAATATTTATAAATTTCTGGTTCTCTCAATTTGTGTGAGTGGAACATGGGTGGAAGGATCCGCACAAGATAATGATGTGCATAAGATAGCCATCTAATGGTGGATTCCATCCAAGCCCTTCATGTGAACAAATAATAAAGTATACAAGATTAATGATTTACAAGAGGAAGTGAGGAACCAAACAATGGTTATGAACTAGATGTATTGATTAATGGATATAAACATATATGGGTGAGTTGGGTACCGATCATATATGGGGTATTAGAACATGGAATTGTGTTCAAATAGTGAAGAGATAGTTTTAATCAACTTCGTTTACGCTCTATAAAAGGCAAAAACACATTATAAGGGTGAAATGACAAGTTTTTACATAACATCATACCACACAGGTTTCATTTTGTATCACATGTTTTTTAAGCTTCAAAGCACCATAGGAAGCTACATTTGATTTGATACATGTGTATTTCTAGAGCTTGTTGAAGTATTTGTGCAAGCACACAAATATTTATATTTATATATTATCTCTAACGCAGCCCGAGGGGTTAGCTCAAGCGATTATTTCCAATGTTGTTGGGCATTTGGTTAAATTTTTGCTAACATGTGCTCAATTCAAATTGCCTAGGATGATGCTCACTAGTGTACATTGGTGAATTTACTAGGGATGCCATCCATGAACATGGGGAAACACCCCTTGATTTTTATTGGAAAAAAATAGCTTTGCTACATGAAAGGATCTATTATGAAGAACGTTAGTGATTTTCTATTGAATTGGTCAAAGCAATGAAGTTTATAGATGATTGGTATGTACAATAGTAAGATTGCTACATTAAGATCTAGGGAGTATTAATAGCTCCTCTTTCATTACCAAAATGCATGCATGTTGGGTTATTGACTTGGGAGATAACTTTACAAACAACCATGCATGGTGTGACTAGGGGTCTAAAAAATAGTGAGAAGGAGATTTGGCCTAAATTCCATCTCACAATAAAATAATACTAGATTTTTGATGTATCTCATGGTGACAAACTTGCTTGGGATCATATTGTTTTTGATTGAAACCAATCAAAGTACCTAAACCCCTTCATGAGGTCCAAAATTTCTTTGTATCTCAAGGTTTGGTTTGGAGATTTTGACCAACACTTGTTGATCAATGTTTTTTTTAATATTTTCTTAACCCCTCATGCTAAGAGTAAACACCCTTCCTTTCCAAAAACTTAATGTTTTTGTTTTTGTTTTTTGTTTGCTTTTTTTTTCCTGTGGGTTGTGAGTTCCCTTTTCGCCCATTTGTTCCTTGCATGCCTCATAACCCAAAATATTCAAATGCTTTGTCAATTTTCCTCCATGCAGGATATTCTTTTTATTAAGATCACCCACATCTTGCATCCCACATTTCTGATTTTGCATTTTGCAACACTAAAAATGCACCTATATATCATGTGGGTGTGGGAAACTTTTCTTGTTCACTTCCCAACATTTCCTCAACTCACATAACTTCCCCCACGTCGCTCAAAGGGACCCACAAAGCTTCATAGTTAATTTCAATTCACCACCTCTTTCACATGTGGGGGCGGGGGACCTACTTTATACTATCCCATGTCTTGCATCTCACATCTTGCATTCCACAATTGTTTAAACTCTTAATCTTCTTCTAATACACATTAAATTACCACAACCAACACATACTTTGTACGATCTATGTTTATTCCCATATTGAATAAGGGATATTTTTCATTGAGATTTGGTTATCCTTTTAAATTAAAGCAATAGTTGTTATTTATGAACCACTTTTTATGACACATATAGACACAACAAAGATTAATGATACACTTAGTACCACCATGTCGTTGATTAAGTGAAGTTTAGTTTTTTTACCAATTGAGTATTGTTAATAACTATCAAAGAAGAGATGGTGAGAAAAATGAGAAAATCCTTTTGTGGAGATGTTGTAAACATATGTAGATGACAGGACAATGACTTCCAATGGTTTATTCTTTACAAGTGGTAATTTGAGCTCAATTTAAAGGAGAAGAATATAAATAAATCTTGAACTTCAAGTATTTTACACACTAGTTCCATGCCAAAAAATTTCAACCTTTTAGAATTGGTTTCCTGGTGTGTTAGCAAGTTTCAAACTACAAATAAATAGAGACATAGGGAAAGGTATTAGAATCAAAGACATATACAACTCAAGGAAGGTGGAAAACTCCTAATCCTCTCCCTCCTAGTTTACTCAAGATGATTCTTCGGCTTCCAAAAGCCAATAGAGTCTGTAAGATTGTAGACATGGAAGCCTTTCTTAATATTCACAATAAAAGAAAGAGCCTTCTCATTTTTTTTGAAGAAGCCAACCAAATAATTGGTTACTACTAGTAAGAATGATGTATGTACGTTAAACAACCTATATCGAGAATTTGCTCAGGTATTCGCAAGAATTCTTGGCCAAGAGTATTCCGACCTTGTTCCTAGATATTTTCTATATGTACTACATTATTTTTTTCATGAGGGGACCATACTTGATTGGGTTCATACAATTTCAATTGAAATCTCATATCAACTTGGGAATTCCAATCGGGCAAAGAAGTTCTTCATGACTTCAGACCTAGTTTTTACTATTTGTTTACTATGATGTTCTCAAATACCCAGCCAAGTAATGGCATTCCAACTTTGACATCCATCTAGTACAATTTTGGTATCCATCATTGTGGAAGAACAAAAACCAGTTTTATTTTATCAAGTTTGGAACATTTTCCTTGTAGAATGCAAAGAAATATTGGTTGGTTCTTTAGATACTAGATGTTCCTCTAAAATCCTAACCTTTCCAGAAGGAAATAGAGTTTTTCATATTAAAGAAGATTGCTCATTCATTCGATTGTTTGGGTTTGAAGAGAAGTCCTTTGTGCTTTGAATTTATGTATGTGATAATATTTTTTAGTTGAAATCTACCTACAATACATACATTGGCTTCATTTATTTAATGAAAAAAGGAAGTAATAGTTCATACTACTCCCTATCAAATTTGGCCACTTGAGCATCAAAAGTACTACTCATCTTCATGAATATGTTACTTATTTGGACATATTTAAATTAAAGGAATTAGAATAAATTGATGGTTTTTAACCCAAGGCCATTTTCTTAGCTCATCTACTTCTGTTAAATATAGTGTACTTTTCAAACAAAACTTGTAGAAGGTGGAGGTGACAACCAAGTTTACCTCATATTCCTAGGGAAGTTCATGAAGATGTCAGTGCCTTACAAAATTTTAACAAACAATACAAAGAACATGGGAATTTTGTTACAAGCAGCTAGTTCAACTCCACCATAATTTTAGAGAAGTAACTTGAACATCACATGGTAGAAGTCAATTTGGAAAGAATGAACCTAGGGAAAATGTTGGTGGTAGTGCTAGAGAGGCTAATTTGGAAAAGACATGCAACTGCAGTAATTTGAAAAAGGAAGAGAAACATTACCAAAGGAAATACAAAAGATTCATCGTACTTCTATTGGATATGGTACACTTTTTTCAACAAAGCATGTAGAAGGTGGAGGTGATAATAAGGTTTTACTTGACACTCCTCGAACAATCCATGAAGATGATAGTGTCTTACATAATTTGAATAAACAACATGGGAATTATATTACAAGTATTAGTTTGACTCCACAACAGTCTCAGAAAAGTAGTTCTACATCACATGGCATAACTCAAGTTGGAAATAAGGAACCAAGGAGAAATGTTGATGGTAATGCTGGAGAGGGGAGTGGTGGTAATCACCCTAAACATATATTGGAAAAGACTTCACGCCACTAAAATAAATTCAAAATGGAAGAGAAACATTACTAAAGGAATCGCTCAAGATTCATCGAAAGAAATCGATGTTCAAGTAATGGAAATTGATGATCTTGATGATCTTGATGAAATTGTTGAAATTCCAGACTAGGCTAAAAAAAAATTACTTGAAATCCAATCTATTGTAAAGGAGTTGGCTCAAGAAGACCATGTTGATTTTGAAAAGGAATCAATAAAATTGCATCATAAAATATATGACAAAATCTAAGAAAATACAAATTGAAAAAGAATTGAAAAAGTGAATTTGAGAAATAAACAAGTTATTGACAAAAAAAATCAAAAATTGATATTAAATGAATTAAACCCTCGAAGTTCTTTTGGATTTCATTAAGCAACTGGAGATGCATTTGCCTATTCAATTTTTGAACAAGAAATGAAAACATAATGCTAAAAAAGAAAATAAAGCAGTGAGAAATGGCTTTGTTATCAAGTGATCATCCGTTGAACCATTATATGCTTCTAAGGCAAGTAGATCTTTGAAGACATACTAGTATATCGTACTCTATTTTCCTTGAGCTAATATACATACAACTATTTATGCTTTATATATTTTTTAATTCTAACGATTTTTTGTGTCGAGTTAAATTAGTGCTATATCGTTTATGTAGCGAAACATGAATGAGGAGGGATCATTTCTAATTTCATTTTGCTTTAGTTCTTTATTTATGCTCTAACTACTATTTTATAATTCTAGTTCGTTGTTTATTCCATTCATTATTTACACTTTTATTTTATGCATATTTATATATTGTTGACTTTGTTATGGTTTCATGCTTTTAATAGAGTTAAAAGAAATCTAACATTTGATTTATTATTTAAGAGATTACTTCATTGTTATTAGAGGGATTATCATTTATAATGAATGGTTATTTAATTTGTTATTTATAATATTACTTCATTGTTATTATAGGGATTATCATTTATAATGAAGAGTTATAAAGTGTAGTGGGGCGCACGTGGTCATGTAGCCTGAGTGGCTGGATGGACGGGTTATCGCCTCCCCACTTGGGATAGACTCTCGCTGCATGTTGGTTGCTCTACAACATATTGTTCACCATTCTGCTTCGCTGTTCTGACAGCTTATTGTGTCAATCACGCTTCTTGTACATATGATACAATGTAAATATATTGTGAATAATTGTGAAAAAATGGGCTCTATATAGCTTCTAATGGGACTCGCCCCCCATTTTGAAAAAGTGTAATGGGGTGTTAAAATAAGTAAGTTATAGCTCTGATTTGTTCTTATAGAATTTATTTAGTTAATTTTAATGGTTGTCTTTTATTAGTTAGTATTTATATTTATTTAAATATCTCTCTCTCTCACACACACACACATATATATTAAAACTAATTTATAAGGTTATGAGTTTATATTAATAATTAAACGAAGGGAATTTAAGAATAATTAAATTATTTGATTTTTTTTTTGTGTTGTTTCTAGGGACGTATTAAAAAAATTAGTTGAATTAGATAAATGCTAAACATACATAGATGCATTTAGAACAATAATGTATACTAAATCATGGTAATTAGAATGCTTAATAGATAAAGGGATTCCATAGGTAGATTTGTCAGGGCCAAAATTGTTCCAACCACTTGAACACTCGTCACTCCAACTAGCTCTACTCGTGGTGCAATAAGAGCCACACCATCTGCAGGTAGAGTTACCAAAGGAGGATGTCCAAGTCAAACTGTATAAGACAAAGGGAAAGCTAAAAAAGAAAGAGCATAAAGCATAGATACCTTAAGTCCACAATAAACAATCATATTTTACTCTCGTCAAATTGAAGAATAATTAAGTAATGAAGAGCCAAAGATACCATTCGTTTCTAATACTATATTTGTTTCATTGCAGAGTCTATACAAAGTAATATGTTTGATCACGAAGAGCAAGAGAGAATCAAAGGAACGAGGGGAGGATGAACATTCATCACAGAAAATGTTGAAGAATAGTATGGCTTTTCTATTCAACATCCAACAACAAATGTTAAGATGAAAAACATTTCACCATCAATGCAATCCAATTTTCTTGGTATGAGAATAAACGATCTTGAAACATTTTTTTTTTAAATTTGAAGTATTATGCCATAGTTATGATTACTCTCTTGATGCCCAAAAACTTAACTTGTTTCCAACTACTCTTAAGAATGGAGCTTTGCGATGGTTTATGGGATTATGAACAAATAATATTAGAATGTGGGATCAAATGCATAAAATATTTCTTGAAAAATATAAAGAATGCTATGTAAATTGAGATTTGCGGGAAGTAGTATTTAAAATGTCACAAAGAGAGAGGATGAGGCCCTTACATATTATTTAAAAAATTTCATTATAATATTAAGACGACTAAATAACAAAAAAGGAATTTTGGACACTCTAATTTTTATTTTTATTTTTATTTTTTATTTTTATTTTATTTTTATTTTTTTCTTTCGAGGAATCATAGATAAATGGATAGATGTGGTTAAGCGATATGTCTCTCAACTAACTTATCCAAAAATATGTGAATTATGTAAATACTTTTTTAAAGGAAAGGTGAAGTATGGTAAGGGACCTAGATACAATATCTATAGAGTTAGTAGATTTGTATCTAGTGGGGTTAGTAGTGCTAAATTTTTTAATTTGTTGGAAAAATTCAAGATAAATATTCTTGGTGATCTTAGTGAATAACTAAGTACCTTAAAAAAATCAACAAAAACAAAAATAAGAGAATGCAGCTTTGTCAAAATTTTGTCCAAAATGTAGAAGAAAACATCCTTTACATGGATGTCATTACAACAATATTGAAATTTGTGCTATCTATGCAAAAAACCTTATAACAACAAATTTCCCATCACGACTAACACTCAAAGAAATTTTTGGAGACAATGAAGCTACAAAACAACTCGGTTATATAGCACCAAGAAGACCTTGGCAACCATGATCAACATGTATTACTCAAGACCCAACACTATTTTATCCTTATCAACAATATCCACCACACAACTGGAATACTTGATGCAAAAGCATCTTAATTTTTTTTATTCCATGTAATCTCTAGAAGTCCAAGTTAATTTGAGTGAATGGTGAGGGGTTTTTTGTTTTTGTTTTAATAAATGGCTTATTCGCCATATGTAGCTTCCAATCATCCAGAGATTGAGAGCTAACTATTAGATAGGATTTTCTTTCTATTTTTGATAACCATATCCAATTTTTATGGATCTAAGCAAAAAATTGTTGTAATCTACTTGTGGCCACATTAATATAATAAAGAGGTTGCGTGCGAGAGAAACAAAAAGGGTGGAGTGTTGCTTTCTTTTCTTGTCCTCTATGGTTTTAGTTTTCCTCATTTACTGTTAATTGATGTAGGAATATGTATATGAGCATTGTTATATTTTTCCCTATCTTTGAGGTTTTTGTGCAGGTGTCGAAATAATTAGCCAGGATGGAAAGAGTAGAGCGAGAGTTATTTTTCTTATTTTTCTATTTCTTTTATAATTCGTTCTCGACAAATCCTCTATTAAGTTTTGTGCATACATTCTATAATTGCAGGGTCAAGATCGTTAGACAAGCGTGAACTATAAAAAACCGACATAGAATCTATTTCTTTTAATGTTTGGTAAATGGAACTACAGACTAGTGGGAGAGAAGAGGAGTGATATCCTTGTTGTTCTTTCAATCCTGAAAACATTATTTGAAAGAGTTATCAACCGACAGACCATCCCCAGGATAATTCCAAAGGATTAAGTCAAATGGGGTTGGGATTGTGGATCATAAACTAACAGAGCGCAAGGAGATACAATCGGGGCTCTTAAAATTAAGTTTTAATTAAATTTGGAGATTTTGATCAAATATTGGCTACAATGTTTCTAACCCATAATTTGGGGTTTGGATTGAATGATATTGCTCCAGTAATATGTAGAATTTAAAACAAGTTCTAGTGCAATGGTTTTATTCATGGGAAAAGTCCTTTGAATTTGCATCAAGTGGTATCAGAGCATGACAAGCATTTAGAAAAGCAAAATTTAAGCAATGGTAAGTGTCCCTGTATTTGATTGTTTTATTTAAGAGGGAATTTGGAATTAGAAGAGGTAGGGGTTGAGGAAGATGTCTACCAATCACAGATGTAGAGTTGAGAACTCTTCGGTGAAGGTTGGAAGCTGTGGAGGCTATAAAGCAACATGATCATACAAGTGATACAAGTGATGAAGAAATTCCAGAGGAGGAAGAGGAGACAATTGTAGAATCCCCAGAGGTCATATTTCTAAAGTCAGTTTTAGGTGAAGGTTTCAAGGCAAAGGTACCTACATATAGTGGAAGTTTGGATTCAGAAGAATTGGTGGACTGGATAAATGCCATGAACATCTTGGAAATAATACTGAGAGGGGGGGTGAATCAGTATTATTAAATCAAACAATTTTCATTTTCATAGATATATATACACGCTACTTCAGTTATGGGAACCCGTGTATATACGCAACTGTGTCTAAAGAAACTAGCGTATATCAGTAAACTTATGATTCAGTTAATCCATTAAATGTTGATCTTTAATCAGTGCATCAAAACTTCATTAACCATAAGAACAGTAAACAGGTGCAGTAAAACAGAACAGATCATCACATACATGAACACAAGATATAAGGTGGAAACCCAATATGGGTGAAAACCACTTGCTGCAATTTGTCTCTATCTTCTTTTATTATGAAACTTCTTTTTACAATATTTCTGTACTGGTGCAGTCTTATACCAATATGTAGGCTTCTACCTGCAGAAGGCTACAACCTTCTCTCGTTCTCTAGCTTCTCCTGGAAGGGAGCTACAACCCCCTTAGCTCTTGAACTAGCTGATGTACTAGTATGTAAGTGCTGACCTACAAAAGGCTACAACCTTCTCTTTTCTTCCAAGGACCACGTTTCATAAATTTTTAGACTGGATCCGTAAATAACATCAAATGTATCTGCATCAACTAATCCCCTTTGCAACAACCAAAACTGAATCAATCAGTCACTTCTCTGAATGCTGATAACCAGAATATAGTAACAGTAACCAGACACCAATCCTGAACCTAGAATACTGCAACAATAAACAGAAGTAGCTAAAACATATTTTATGAGACATACACTACTTCAAGATGAAGAACCTGCGTGCATACGCTCCTATATTAAGGCAAACCAGCGTATACGCTGTTTTGAATTACCGAACCAGCATGTATACGCGCCTTTGCTGCGCTGAACTTGTGTACATGTCTATAAAAGATAATTTACCCTTTTCAATTATTCAGACTTTAGTTATACCCAGGTTATCAGATTTATAGATCAAGTCATGCGCCAAATATAACAGATCAAAATCAAACAAAGATACTACAATTCAAGCTTTAAGATCTTGACCCATCAATAGAACTTATCCTTATTCTAGCGCTCAGTTTCCTCATTGGGACAGATCCAGATATGCACCATAACCCAATGACCAATATTCTAGATCTTTCTCTTCATAAGATATTCAATACTTGAGTGAATGCCTTTGCCTAATGATCTCCTTCCCCTTTTATAGTCTTAGGCCTTACTCAATACCATGGTCTAAAACCACTTAGAACCAATACTTGGGACCCAATACCTGGGTTCAACACTTCGGATGGAATAACATGGTCAAAAACCATAGGTCCAAATACCAAGGACTAGATACCATGGACTAAAAACAAGTTTTCCCACATGTACGCGTTTTTCCTTGCATGAAAGTGCCTGCATATGCATACGCGCCTTTTGATCGGTGATCCCGCATGTATACGCGCCTTGGTTAAGTGGAACCTGCATATATCTCTTTTTCCTTTATTTTGAGACACTGAACTGTGATCTGTCATTTGAGTGAGTTGCCATCAAGGACAACACATGTGTCATAGTGCCAAATCTGTGTCATAATTCCAACAATCTCCCCCTTTGGACTTGATGGCAACCCCAAGTCACTCTCCCCCTTTGTCATCAAGGGCAAAGGGTTATGCTCCCCCTGAGTACATGCTGAAATCTCTGTTCTCCTATGCTGTGCATGCTCCCCCTGGCTGTAGGCAAGGGATGCAAAAAGATGTTCTACAAGAAAGACATGACTCTATACATTATAAATGACCTTCCTATCACCAAGAACTCATACATACATCCATCTCCCAACTAAGTGGGGATATACCAATATTGACTCATCCACCCAACCAAGTGGGGATACACCAAAAGTTCACACATGATAAAACAAGAACAATACATCATCCATCCTAGGCATAATGGGGAAACCCAAATAGGCCGTTACATGACCTTGATAATAAAAAATATAGAGACAAAATATCTAAAACAAGACTATGATAGTCATCAACAACTATCATCAACATCATCTGTCAATCATCATTCAGACCAACAACCATGTTCTTCCTCAACACCTGTTCCACCTGAAACCAAAAACAACTGTGAAATTGAACCAAGATCTTCTAAGATAATGCCAATAATGCATTATTAGAAGTATATGCTCCTCTTGAACCTGTGCCAGATGGTCTCTGTCAGACCCATGTCAGACTCTTTTCATCCTAAGTCTGGCCCACTGTTTTTCTTCAAATCAACATATATGCGACTGTATCCACAAAAATCGGTGTATGTATGTGGATGCTCCTCATGAAACTCGTGTACAACCACTTTTCTCTGAAACAGATAAGTTTCAACAATAAAATGATGCATCCACTACTCCCAGCTTCTGTTTGAGGTATTTAAATGTCTCCCTAGGTAGTGGTTTGGTGAATATATCAACAACCTGTTCCTTGGAGGGAACATACTCCAATTTGACCTTTTGTTCAAGCACTTGTTCCCCGAGAAAATGATATTTGATAGGTATGTGCTTGGTCTTTGAATGCATGACTGGATTCTTTGAAATACTGATTGCACTTGTATTATCAAGTAAAATAGAGATAGGCGGAGTACAAATGATTTGAAAGTCTTGCAAAATTTGCATCATCCAAAGGAGTTGTGTGCAGTAAGATGCAACAGCCACATATTCTGCTTCAGCTGTAGATATTGCAATTGAACTTTGTTTCTTGCTGAACCAAGATACTAATCTGGAACCTAAAGAATGCACCACCACTAGTGCTTTTTCTGTCATCCACGCTTCCTGCCCAATCTGCATTTGTGTATGCATGAAGTGCGAGATCTTTATCTCTAGGATACCATAAGCCATAGTTTTGTGTTCCTTGTAGATATTTGAAAATCCTTTTAACCGCCTGAAGGTGTGCTTCTTTTGGATTTGCCTGGAATCTTCCAACTATTCCCACTGCGTGCATGATGTTTGGTTGGGTATCTGTCAGATAGAGCAGACTACCAATCATGGATCTATAGGTTGGTTGATGTACTGCTGCTGAATCATCATTTGCGCTGAGGCTGCATCCTGTTACCATAGGGGTACATACTGGTTTCGAATCTTCCATGCCTTATTTCTTCAAGATCTGCTTGAGGTACTTGGTTTGTGATAGAAAGATACCATCTTTATTTTGTTGGACTTGTAAACCAAGAAAATATGTCAGTTCACCAAGCAGGGACATTTCAAATTCTTTCCGCATCACCAAAGCAAAGTTTTGACTCATGGCTTCTTCATTGCTACCAAATATGATATCATCAACATACACAACAAGTATTAGCAGTTTATCATTATCAATTTTCATATATAGATTGCTATCTGCTGATCCTTTTGAAAAATCTTGTTGATGGAGGTATTTTTCCAAACGATAATACCAAAGCCCTTGGAGCCTGTTTAAGACCATAGGGTGACTTCTTAAGTCTGCATACAAGTTTTGGATCATTTCCAAGGATGAATCCATCTGGTTGCTCAATATACACTTCTTCTTCTAAGTCTCCATTTAAAAAGGCATATTTCACATCCATTTGATATACTTTGAACTTCTGAAAGCTAGAAAGAGTAAGGAACATTCTTATGGCTTCAAGTCTAGCAACCGGTGCAAAAGTTTTTTCAAAGTCTATACCTTCTTGTTGAGCATACCCTTTACAAACAAGTTTGGCCTTGTTTCTAATAACATCTCCATTTCCGTTCAACTTGTTTTTGAACATCCATTTCATCCCTATGACATTCTTATCATTAGGTCTAGGAACCAATTCCCAAGTGTTATTATTTTCAATATGCTCAAGTTCTTCATTCATGGCCTTGATCCAACATTCATCTTTGCATGCTTCACTTAAATTTCGTGGTTCAGTGGAGGAGAGTAATGCTAGATAGCTTGAAGATTCTGTTATAGTTCTTCTTGTTTGAACACCTACCTCTTTCTGCCCCAAAATTTAAGTCTCTGGATGGTTCTTTTGAACATACCTGGATGGAGTCTTTTCTTCTATTCTTATCTATTCTTCTGGTGCCTCATACGTTTCTTCTTTAGCATTAGTTTGGTCTGATGTTGAAGGATAGTCTTCTTCGTCTTTGAAATCTTTGATTTTTATCTGTTTTGAATTGTTGCCTTCTTCATCAACCACCACATCAATACTTTCAACAATTTTTCCAAGTCTTTTATTGTAACACTTATATCCTTTACTTCGAGAAGAGTAACCAAGGAGAATGCCTTCATCTGCTCTAGGTTCAAACTTGCCAAGATTTTCAAAGTCCTTTTGATGTAACATTTGCTTCCAAAAACCTTGAAGTATTTTACCGTAGGAGTCTTACCATACCAAAGTCCATGAGGAGTTTGAGTGTTGTTTACTTGAACGTTTGTTTTGTTGAGAATTGTAATGGAAACAAATGCAGCTTCACCCTAGAGAAGGTTGCAAGAGTTCCAGATTCATCAATAGCACGAGCCATTTGCTGAACCATTCTGTTCATCCTTTCCACTACTACATTTTGTTGAGGGGTCCTTGCAGTAGATAATTCCCTTCTTATTCCATGTTCTTCACAAAAGTCAAAAAATTCATCCGAGTTAAATTCCCCTCCTTGATTAGACCTAATGCATTTAATTCTGCAATCTGATTCATTTTCAACCAAGGCTTTGAAAGCTTTGAACTTTTCGAAAGCTTCATCTTTATGCTTTAGAAGTCCTATCCAACACATCCTGGAAAAGTTGTCAATGAACAATATAAAGTATTCTTCTCATCGAGGTGACTTTTTACTCAATGGACCACATAAATTAGTATGGAAAAGTTCAAGTGGCTTACTAGCTGATCCTTCCTTCTCAGGGAAATTAGTTCTGGTTTGCTTACCAAATTGACATGATTTGCATATTGTATTGTCTGGAATTTTGATGTCAGGGAGATCACGAACCGCCTGATATTTGCATGCTTTCCTTATCTGAGAGAAGCTTAGATTCCCCAATCTTCTGTGCCATATCCAGTGTTCATCATTCTTGCTTAGATAGCACTATTGTTGTCCTCCCTTGAGTATGTATAAATTATTTGGAGTTCTTATGCCTTTGATCACTGTTTCTCCTATATCAAGCTCACGAAAAATACATCCATTTGATCAAAATATTACCTCATTTCCTTGATCACACATTTGGCTAACACTCAATAGATTATGCTTTAAGCCATCAACATACATAACATTTCCAGATTTGACTTTTTTTCTCAAAAGAACAAAACCTTTACCTTTTATGAATGCAGGTGTGTCATTTCCGAATGAGACCTTCCTTTCCTTTTCTAAGGTACTATATGACTGAATTTTTTCTTTATCACCTGTCATATGTTTCGAACATCCACTGTCGATGTACAACTAATTTTCCTATCCTTCCGCATATAAGGCTATACCACATCTTTCTGGTTGCTGTTCTTTCTTTCTCCAAGTTTTGGGACCCAATGAAGGTTGCTCCTTTTGAGATGTTTGCCAAAACTTACTCCTGCATTCAGAATCTTCATGACCGAAGTTGTCACAAATAGAGCATTCTATTTCATTTTCAAGAGAAGAAAAGTTATTGTAGGTCCTCTTCATGATCCCAATCACGCTCCTTTGATTTCGTGCTTCTCGAGTCATGATGGTCTTATAGGCAACACATTGTGCAACTTTGTGTCCAAAGTTATGACATGAAAAGCATTGGCCATTAAAGAAATTCCCGCGATTATCAAATCTACCGTCTAGGTTGTAGTTTCCATTGACATTCATTCTTGAGGCAAATTTAGAATGATTTACTTGCAGTTGGTTGTAGCTTCTATTTATCCTTGAAGTAGATTGACCCTGATTTACTTGGTGATCTCTGTTCATCCTTGAAGTCGATTGTCCCTGATTTAACTGGTGATTTGCTTTATGCCTTTGCTGACGATTGTCAACCTGTTCACTTCTCCTTGCTGCATCAAGATAACTTTTGGAGGTGGATGGCTTCTGTGCTTGAGATGCTTCTTTAGTATATCCAAGACCTATCTTAATCAGAGGAGAACGCTGCACTTTGATAATATCATCTAAAGTTTCAGATCCTTTAGCAAATCTAAGCTTAAGAGCTTTTGTTTTCTCAATATCTTTTCTAAGTCCCAGAATTTCACATTCTAACTTTTCATTGTGTTTGTCTCTTTCATCAAGTTGGAATATCAGAGTATCTATGATCATATTATTTTCTTCTAAACGGATTTTAAGTTTAGAAATTTCTTCATAGAGATTATCTTCATCTATAGCATTCAAGAAATCATCATCTTCAAAAGCCATCAAAAGTCTATAATCATTACCATGTTCATCTTCATCACTATTTCAAATTCCATCGCTGTCTTCATGTGTATAATAACTCTTCTTATTTATGTTCTAGTTTTCTGTTCCATTTAACTGGTTTCTTACATTTATTAAGCTTATCTTTATGACGACATTTGGCTGCATAGTGACTGACTCTTCCACAAGAAAAGCATTTGAAAGGTAGCTTACCTCTGAATCTTCCAGAACCCTGTTGAAGGTTCTTGACAAAGTTTGATTCTTCCTGTCCTTCTGACGTATGCCCTGACTCATTGTATTCTCCTTTGAATGCGACTTCTCTCACGTCTGATGGGCCCCTTTTCCTCATTTCGAAAGCAGTTAGGATTCCGTGCAGCTGTGACATCGTGATACTCTGAAGATTATGCTTTTCTTCTACAACAAAAACTTTTGATTCAAACTTAGAAGACAATGATCTTAGAACCTTTTCAACTAAAGTAAATTCTTTTATTTCTTCACCCAAATTTTTCATGCAATTAACAATCTCGTTTATTCGTAAGAAATAATTAGCCACACTTTCATCGTTGTGCATTCTGAGAGTTCCATATTGAATTCTGAGAGATTGTAGTTTTGCATGTTTTACCTGATCGTCTCCTTTGATTCAAACTTAGAAGACAAGGATCTTAGAACCTTTTCAACTAAAGTAACTTCTTTTATTTCTTCACCCAAAATTTTCATGCGATTAACAATCTCATCTATTCGTAAGAAATAATTAGCCACACTTTCATCATTGTGCATTCTGAGAGTTTCATATTGAATTATGAGAGATTGCAGTTTTGCACATTTTACCTGATCGTCTCCTTCATAGCTTAGGATGATCTTGTTCCATTGGCGGTTTTGAGCTACATAACCTTGAAAAATTCTGATTGAGATAGACTCCCCAATAGAGTATTGACAACCTTTGCATTTGTTTCATACTGATTTTTACTAACCGTATCTGTAGGAGTTGCTGATGGAAATGTGTATCCTCCTTCCACGATATTCCAAACTTCTACACCAAGAGATTGAAGATAGGCCGTGGTTCTTACCTTCCAATAGACGAAGTTGCTCCCATCAAAGATTGGTGGCCTGATGGATGCCTCTTTTTCGTAGTTGCTCATGATGATAGATCTTCCTTCAAGTGATCAAGCTTCTTCTGAAGGACCTGCTCTGATACCAATTGTTGGAAATAATACTG
>APFE031289731.1:120221-202316 GCA_000404065.3 Pinus taeda
GACCTACAGAAGGCTACAACCTTCTCTTTTCTTCCAAGGACCACGTTTCATAAATTTTCAGACTGGATCCATAAATAACATCAATCAAACATCAAATGTATCTGCATCAACCAATCCCCTTTGCACCAACCAAAACTGAATCAATCAGTCACTTCTCTGAATGCTGATAACCAGAATACAGTAATAGTAACCAGACACCAATCCTGAACCCAGAATACTGCAGCAATAAACAGAGGTAGCTAAAACATATTTTATGAGACGTACGCTACTTCAAGATGAAGAACATGCATGCATATGCTTCTGTATTAAGGCAAACCAGCGTATACGCTGTTTTGAATTACCGAACCAGCGTGTATACATGCCTTTGTTGCGCCAAAACTGTGTACATATCTATAAAAGATAATTTACCCTTTTCAATTATTCAGACATCAATTATACCTAGATTATCAAATTTATAGATCAAGTCATGCGCCAAATATAACAGATCAAAATCACACAAAGATACTACAATTCAAGCCTTAAGATCTTGACCTATCAATAGAACTTATCCTTCTTCTAGAGCTCGAGTTCCTCCTTGGTACAAATCTAGCTATGCACCATAACCCAATGATCAGTATTCTAGATCTTTCTCTTCATAAGATATTCAATACATGAGTGAATGCCTTTGCCTAATGATCTCCTTCCCCTTTTATAGTCTTAGGCCTTACTCAATACCATGGTCTAAAACCACTTAGAACCAATACTTGGGACCCAATACCTAGGTTCAACACTTCAGACATAATACCATGGTCCAAATACCAGGGACTAGATACCATGGACTAAAAACAAGTTTTCCCACATGTACGCACTTTTCCTTGCATGAAAGTGCGTGCATACACATACATGCCTTTTGATCGGTGATCCCGCGTGTATACGTGCCTTGGTTAAGTGGAGCCTATGTATATCTCTTTTTCCTTTATTCTGAGAGCCTGAACTGTGATCTATCTTCTGAGTGAGTTGCCATCAAGGACACCACCTGTGTCATAGTGCCAAACTTGTGTCATAATGCCAACAGAACAAGCATTTTGAATATGCAGAGACAGTAAAAGATAAAAAAGGTTAGGTTTTATGTCACAAATTTGAGAGGACATGTGGCTTTATGGTGGGACAAAGTGCAAGAAGAAAGGACCTTGAAGAAGAAAGCCAATACTAAGGGCTGGAGGAAGATGACCGCTAAATTAAAAGGTAAATTCCTTCCTAAAGATTATAATTTCATTTTGTTTAGAAAGATGCATAATCTTAAGCAGAAGACGATGATCGTTAGGGAGTATGCGAAGGAATTTTATAAAGTGAACATTAGATGAAGACAAATAGAAGACACACCTGAGAGAGTTACCAGGTATATCAATGGGTTGAGGTTTGACATTCAAGATGAATTAAGTCTAATGTACTTGAGATATGTTGAGGAAGCATATCGGGTTTCATTAAAAGATGAAGAGAAGTTGACGAGGAAGCAGAGTTAGAGGACGAGAACAAGAGGTGTTGGAACAAAAGAGAAGCAACAAAAGGGAGAAGCTAGCAGTTCAAACCAACAACCACAACTAGAGATGACTAGTGATGCTAGAGGGAGAAGGAATTCGTCAAGAGGTAGAGGAAGCGTTAGAGATCAGGTGAGATGCTTCACTTGTGGACAATTGGGGAATTATTCATATGAATGTCCAGAGAAAATTAGAAAACAAAAGCGGGTACAATTACTGCAAACCGAACCAGAACTAACCTCAAAAAGTAGTGGATGAATGTGTTAACTCACCATAAGAAGGACAAGCTTTATTGTTGAAGCAAGTGCTAGATGCAGATAAACTAATGTAGAGGAGAAGCTTATTCAAGACAACTTGTAAGGAAAAAGGTAAATGTTGCAAATTAATTATTGATAATGGAAGTACTGACAATTTAGTTTCTATAGAAATGGTGGAGAAATTGTAGTTGGACAAAATGCCACATTCTGCACCATACAAAATTTCATGGTTGCATAAGGGACAACAAATATTTGTGAACGAGCAATGCCAAGTAGAGTTCCAGATTGAAAAATTTAAAGAACAGGTTCTCTTTGATATTGTGCAGATGGATACTTGCCATGTATTGCTTGGAAGACCCTGACAATATGACAAAAGGGTGAGTTATGATGGCAGGATGAACACCTACAAATTTGAAAAAAATAGACGGAAGCATGTCTTATTGCCAATAAAAACTGAAGGGACCAAAGATATAGCAGATCCAAGCATACTATTAACGAGTGGGAACAAATTAGTTAACAATAATGAAAAAATTAGGAAGTAGGGCAATTAGTTAAGGTAAAGATTGCAACAAAATATTTGAAGGTGACAAATCTTCCTTCAACAAAGCATAATTTATTTAATTTTGAAGATGAAATGTTTCATTAATAGGTGCAAATAGAAAACACAAAACCAACAATGCTTTCAACAACATAAATGATCATGACAGAGGAGATTTGAATTATTGAACAACAATATTTAATTTTGAAGAACAGTGGCCATGGAAGGTTTGGAAATGGTGCTGCAAATGGTAAAATAGTAGGGTACAATGAGTAGGAAGCCAACACAAAACAACAAAGTCAACATGTACGGTTTCAAATGATCCTTTCAATTCTGTGGGTTTTAATTGCTTGGATAGTGAAAGGAAGGATCCACCTAGTCAAGGAGAAACAATTTCAAGAAAATCATATACCATGCCAAATACAAAGGTGGAAAATTCAATTGTAGCTAATGAACCTATGTTAGAATAAATGGATGAGAGGATTTTTTAAATGGGGGAACTACACAAAGAAGAAACCTTGGGTATCTATTGCATTGCTACAAAAAAGAATTGGAAGTGGAGCTCATGGATAGGAGTCCATGAAAAATTTGACATCTGGGTGTTTGATGCAGGAGTCATAATTTTTTTATTCAATGTAATCTCTAGAAGTCCAAGTTAGTTTGACTAAATGGTGAGGTGTTTTTTATTTTATTTTAATAAATTGATTATTAGCCAAATGTAGCTTCCAATCATCCAGAGATTGAGAGCTAACTGTTAGTTAGGATTTTATTTCTATTTTTGATACCTAGACCCTATTTTTATGGATCTAAGCAAAAAATTGTTGTAATTGAATTATGGCCACATTAATATAATAAGGGGCTGCCGGCGAGAGAAACAACGATGGTGGACTGTTGATTTATTTTCTTAGCCTTTGCAGTTTTAGTTTTCCTCAGTGATTATTAATTGATGTAGGAATTTGTATACAAGCATTGTTATACTTTTCCCTGTCTCTGAGGTTTTTGTACAGGGGTCAAAATAATTATCTAAAAGTGGGACTAGCAAGAGAAAAGCGAGAGTTATCTTTCTTAGTTTTCTATTCCTTCTATAATTCTCTCTTAGACAATACTCTATTAAGTTTTGTGCATGTATTCTATAATTGCAGGGTCGAGATCATTAGCCAGGCACAAACTATCAGAAGATAGCATAGAATCTATTTCTTTTAATGTTTCGTAAAAGGAACTACAAAGCAGTGAGAGTGCAAAGGAGCAATATCATTGTTTTTCTTTCAAGCCCGACAACATTATTGGACACGGTTATCAACTGATAGGACATCCCCAGGATAATTCCAAAGAATTAAGTCAAATGGGGTTGAGATCGTGGATCATCAACTAACAGAGTGTAGGGAGATGCAACTAGGATTCTTAAAAATTAAGTTTTAATTAAATTTGGAGATATTGATAAAATCTTGGCTACGATGATTATAAACTAGAATTTGGGGTTTGGATAATGAGATATTGGTCCAGTAATATGTAGAAATTAAAACATGTTCTACTGCAGTGGTTTTAATCATGGTAAAAGTCCATTGACTTTGCATCAATACTCCTATGCCTTGTCAAACATGCCCCCACAAAAAAACCCAAAAACTATCTCGTCAAGATAGATGGACATGGTTTGTTTATGGAATATGCCAAATTACCCACAATATCCACAACTATTCCCATAGTATCCTCCATAAATCCAACAAACTTATCCTAAACAACCTCCACAACCCCAAGTTCCTCAATCACAAATAATGCAATTACCCTCAAACCAACCTCCTTAATGACCAACTGAATTACATGCATATCCCATTCCATGCCTTAACAATAAAGTAGCTCAACCTACTTAAAATGTTGAGTTACATTTTTTTCTAGCTTATATGATTAATTCTCTTGATTTATATGATATTCACCTTATATAAGGGATTCAAGTACTTCATAAAGATCTATTGTTATTATTGGAGAAAAAAATTAAGGAGGAAACTCCTAACCCATCAAACAATAATACAAAAATATTTTTCTCCTCCAATAGATCAACCATCAACATCTCAAATTCTCCCTAATCTAGAAAGGTTGAATTTAAATAAGAAAGTAACACAACCTCAATATGATCTATTAGATGAGTTAAATGATGTATGTATTAGAATTCCTTTACTACAAACAAATAAAGATATTCCAATTTATGCAAAAATAGTGGGAATTGTGTTTAAAAAAATCAAGAAGGAAGAAAAAGGATCCATATATAGTACAAGTCATTGGAAATTTGGCAGAATCAATGATGGGAAAAATTATATTGAGAAATATATTGATCTTGGTAGTTCCATTGTTAAAATTCACATCAATAACATTGCAATTCCAAATAATCTAATAGATTTAGGAGCAACAATTATTGTTATGAAAAAAGACACAATGAATGGTATATAATTAAGTAATCTTCATTACACACCTAATTTTTATAATTAGAATATAGATCTACAATAAAACCATAAGGAGTGTTATAATACATTATGGTTTTTTAAGATTCTTTTGGAATATCTCATAGTTTTTATGCTTTTGACACCTAAAAATAATTTGGAGGACACCTACTCTTAGGTAGACCATTGTTAGTTAAATTTAATGCATTCACTAGTTGTAGATATAGAGATATGACAATATCAAATGGAAATTCAGTTAATAAATTCACTTTATATCCACCTGCAAAATCAATAACTGAATTCGAAAATTCATAATGGATTGAAGATATGTATAGTATTGAAGATATGTTTAATATATATATTAAACATACAGAAAATATTTGTATTAATAAGAAAATATGTATTTGGAGGCACAACCCTATAATAAAATTACAAGAAAGAATGTTTTTCTCTTTGTAAGCTACATGAAAAGACTAGAAATTCAACCATCCATTCCAGATATTTCGAGTTACTATCCATACAAAACTAGAAAAATTTGAAGTGTAATGCCTCCAAAAAACACCTAGGAGCTCAATACACTTAAACAATTACGCTAATTATTAGAAGAAGGGCCAATGTCTATGTCTTGTTCAAGTTATTCAAAAGGAACTACATTTAAATTAGGAACACACCCCACAGTTGGAGAAGAGGAATGTGCTAGAGAGGAGCCACCCTATTCGAAACGACGAGAAGAAAGTTGGAGATCCCACATATAGTGAGGACATTATTTGGCTATGCTGGAATTGAAGGTGCAAAAGTTCTTATTGTAGATGATGGCAAATGATGCCTCCCATTTTTATTTTGCCATATTGATGAACATCAAACAATGTTATACCAACAATTGCACTATAATCCACCACACTACCACCTGAGATCATAGTTTCTCTCATGATACCACAACTAGGACTACCCCACAAAGGCAACTTGAAAAGGCCCTTACTACATCTCCAAGACTAGTCAGGGTGGGAGTGAATTTATAAATTAAAAGGAAAATTAGTCCCCAATTCTAGGATAGTAAATGGTAAGCAAACCCAATCCACACTTTAAGCACCAATTCTGCTAGAAGTCTCCTCTTTTTCTTAGCCTTTCTCAAATTTCTAGATGGAGTCCTCACTAGAGTGAAACTGGCAGAAAATATTCTCAAGTACCAGCATCAAGGAGGGAAAATTTCCAAAATCTTATAGCACACTGAACATACTAGAAAAGTGATAACTTTGAAAAGTCAAGGCCGATGGGGTTCCTCAGAGACACCCAAAAGGGAAACCCATCAACCTCCACCTTCACTCCAAACTCCCATGGTGCACATAATTCTCAAGAAATAATGGGGTATACTTCCCAAAAAAACTCAACTTCCACGGTAAACCGTCCCTGGATTTCTCGTAGAGCTACACCAGAAAATGTACTAATTTCCATTTTAAAATCTAAATTAAACCGAAGCCAAAGCTACTAGAACCTAAATGAGGCACTAAACACATAACTTATACCTTGAATTAGAGAGGTGCTTACAATTTGACTGATAAAGCCCACACAAAGATCTATACCCAGGAAATGCTTTGGATTTCAAAGCAATGCCCCCCTGCTATGAGACATGATTAAGGATTGATGTTTCTTGTAAATTTTCCATTAAGGAGCTCATCGACTACATAATCAATTCTTTCCAAAGGATGGTGGTGGGTGGGCTACAAATCCACATCCTACCATTGGACACCATCTCCCTTGAACCTGCTATGAATTCCACATTAACCTTCCCACGAAAAGAAATGAACATACCACCTTGCATACACTTCTATGCCCTTTGCTCACTATAGCTTGGATGCGGATGAAGAGAAACCTCTCAACCTCCACCTTCACTCCAAACTCCCATAGGGCACACAATGCTCTGGAAGGAACAAGATAGAATTCCCAAAAAAGCCCAAATTTTATAGTAAACCCCTAAGTTTATCATAGAGCCACAAAACAAAAAATGCATCAATTTCCAATTTAAGATATAGCCACAATTGCTAGGACCTACAAGAGAAATTAAAAACATAATTCATACCTAGTATTGGAAAATTTCTTACAAATTGACTATATAGATCCCACATAGAGCTTTGCAGCCATGAAATTCCCTAAATTTAAGAGCATTACCCCCCATACTACGAAACACGATTATCTATTGATGCTTCCTACAAATTTCCCATTAAGGGGCTTATATAATGTAGATCCAATTCACACCAAAGGAAGGTGGCGAGTTGTAGCTCCACACTTACCGTTGGAACACCATCTCTCTTGAACTCACCATAAATGCCTCATTAACCTTCCCACGTTGAGAAATGAACCATACCACCTTGCAGACACTTATATGCTTTATGATCATTACAATTTGGACATTTGTGAAGAGCACGTGGAGAAGGGGCGGGCCATTGTATCCTTACCCATGCTTGACAATCAAAATTGGCCTTTTCTAGTCGATCGATGAGTGATCATTTGGAGGACAATGATCATTACACCACCCCAACTCAAAATCTTTATACACCATTGCATTTTCTTGGGATAATGAAAAATAATATTTGATCATTAACTAGTAAAGATCTTGATCCTCCTGATAGTTGGATGGATTTATTTGCAATTGTGCTTGCCTTGGTTTTGTTGATCTTTATAACATGAAAACATTGAAATTCAGTGAAATGGTAAAAAAACTTCTTATTGTTCCAAGGATTGCTTTGAGAAGGGGGTCCTTGAGCTGAGATCTGTTTCTGAAGGTGGCTGATCATAAGTTTAAAGTCCTTAAAGATTAAGATATTGCCTATGTTGTTGGCTTGGGCCTACAAGAGACCTTGAAATAATCCATAGGCTTCTGCTTGGCTGTTAGAGGCCATGCCCAAACTCTATGTGAAACTTATTTAGATTTGTCCTTTAGGGATTAAGATAACCACCATCTCCCCAGCACCTACCACCCCTAACAATAAAACATATTTTAATAATAGACCAAGCTATATGTCTCAAGGAAGATGTTGAAGAAAATCAAATTACTAATTTCATTAACAATTATAATTTTTTCTCAATATCTTAGGAGACAATTTTTTTTATGCTCATATTTTGGACAATAATGTTTAAGAAATTTGTACTATAACTATTCTATCATCACTATTTGACTTGATGTATTCCATTAATTCAATATAAAAATCTTATAGCTCTCCTGTAGAGACTAAGAAATGAAAAAATTTAAATATAAACTCTAAGCTTGATTAATATAAAAAATCACAACTAATTCAAAAACTACAAGAACATACTAGTGCATTTACATGGGAGTATATCGATATGCGAGGAATTAATCCTAATACTTGTATGAATCATATCTATATTCATGAAAGTTCTAAGACAGTCACACAACCCCAAAGATGTACAAATCTTGTCTTAAAGATTTTTTCAAAGGAAGAATTACATAAATTATTAAAAGTGAATTTCATATACCCTATTTTTAATAGTCTATGGGTATCACCATTAATAATTGTTCCTAAAAGAATGGCAAATTAAGTGTTTGCATAGATTATAGAGAATTGAATAAAGCTAATTTAAAAGACCATTTTCCTCTTCTATTCATAGATTAAGTTTTAGATACTTTAGTAGGGAAAATATTTTCCTTTTCTTGATGGTTTTAGTGGTTAAAATCAAATCCATATCGCACTAAAACATCAAGATATAACAAGATTTACATGCCCATTGGGAACCTATGCTTACAAAGTATTATGCTTCGGGTAATGCAATGCTCCTGCTACTTTTCAATGAGTCAACTTAGGTATTTTATTTGACTTGATTCATGATTATGTGGAAGTTTATATGGAAGATTTTATGGTTTATGGTAATACTTTTGAGGAAGAATTAGAAAATATTGAAAATGTTCTTATTAGATGCCAAGAAACTAACATTTTATTAAGTCATGAAAAATGTCACATGTTATTGACTCAAGGAATTGTCTTGGGTCATTGTATTTCATGTGCAGGAATCAAGGTTGATTTGGCAAAGACAAAGGTTATTTCCAAACTTCAAGTACCAAACACTCAAAAGGATTTAAGAAGTTTCTTAGGTCATGCAGGTTATTATAGGCGATTTGTAGAAAATTTCACAAAAATAACCTCACCTTCGTTTAAATTGCTTGTTAAAGATGTTGAGTTTTTTGGAATATTCCTTGCCAAATTTCTTTTGATACATTAAACAAGTTTTTTATGAAGCACATGTTTTGAGAGGACCAAATTGATCTCTTCCTTTTCATATATCCATCTATTCTTCAAATATAACATTAGGAATAGTTTTAAAACATAAAGAAAATCCAATTTCATATGCCATTTATTTTGTAAGTAAGAATTTAACACATGTTGAATTGAATTACACTATAAGAGAACAATAATTTCTTGTAGTAGAACATGCTATAAGTAAATTTAGGCACTACATTACCGATTAGGAGATATTGATTCATATTCACCATTCTGCCATCCTACATTTAATAAACAAAGAAATTACCATTGGTGGGACAAACAGGTGGCTTCTTTTACTACAAGGATTCAATATCATCATCTTAAATAGGCCCAGAAAGGAAAATATAGTTGCAATTTTTTTTTCTAGAGTCCACAATGAAAGGTAAAATAGTTCCTATAGATGATAAGTTCTCGATGAACATTTATTTGCAATTTCTATTACATTTCCTTGGTTTTCAAATATTGATAACTATTTGGCTACAAGAAAATTACTCCAACATATTTCATTTATAAAAAAGCATAAGATCATCAGGACACAAGCCACATTTTTTGGAATTGGAGGAGACATCTTTTATATAGGACCTAATTTTATTATTTGAGGATGTATGCAATAGGATTAAGTGTATGAAATATTCAAAACATGTCATGATAAACCTTACAGACAACACTTTATATCTAAAAGAACAACCTCTAAAGTCTTAGACTTGGGGTATTATTGGCCTTCTCTCTTTTAGGATGCCAAGAGATATATATATATATATATATATATATATATATATATAATATATATTTATATATATTATATATATATATATATATATAATAATATATATATATATATATAAGTTGTAACAATTGTCAGTGCATGGGATGACCAATACAAGTTCATGAAATTACTCTATAGCTTAGGTACTTATAGAGCCTTTTGAAAATTCGGTTGTAGAATTCGTAGGACCTATCGCTCCAACTTCAAGAAAAGGTATATTTTGGTATGTACAAATTATGTTACTAAGTCGACAAAAGCTAAACCTATTCTTTGAGCTACCAAAAAATTAGTTGTAGAATTTTTCTTTGAAGAAATATTTGGTAGTTTTGGTGTACCTAGGGAAAATATAACAAATCAAGGTGTTCAATTTACACTAAAGCTCATTCAGACTATTAGGCTGTAATACTAGATCATAAAAAAGTTCCCCATATGATCCACAATCCAATATGAAAGTGGAGTCAACCAACAAAGTTCTAGAAGCAATCCTTACTAAAATAGTTCAACATCATCATAAAGATTGGGTATATTGGCTTCCAGAAGCATTGTGGGCATATGACATCACCTAACAAAATACAACTAGATTTTCATCATGAATTGGTATATGGTAAGAACTTTTTCCTTGAAATTGAGTTCCAAATAAAAACTTACAAAACAACATCAAAATGAGACTTAAGTATTTTAGAAACACAACAACTAAGAATAACACAACTCAATGAGTTAGATGAGATGAAACATACTACACTTACTCAATAACAATGAATGAAATGAAATGACATGACAATTTTCATAAGAAAAAGAAAAACAATTTTCATAAGAAAAAGAAATTTCAAGCAATTGAATGGGCTCTTCTCTTCAGTTCCAAATTGAAAGGTTTCAAAGGACAATTCACTATATATTGGTTAGGATCTTATGAAATTGTAGAAGTTTTTGATAATGGATTGTTGAAGATTAAAACTATTGATGAAGGTGGAGGCACTTTTATGGTAAGTGGTCATAGATTAAGGCTATATTAGAAGCCTTTAACCATAGAAGAATTTGTTAACAATGTGCTACAAAAAAATTAATTAGAGATTTTAAGTAAGCAAAATTTTTCATGCTACTTTTTATCTTAAATTGATTTCGAATTTGTTAACAATGTGCTACAAAAAAAATAATTAGAGATTTTAAGTAAGAAAATTTATTCATGCTATTTTTATCTCAAATTGATTTCTTTTCTAATCTAAAACAAAAAATAAATAAAAAGTTCCATTGTGAAAACCAATTTTTTGGCACATTTGAACATGAACTTTGCTTGAAAACTAGATTTCTAGCTAGCAAAGTTCCAAATAGCTACATAACTTTTCCATTTTTGAAGATTGACCAATATTTTATTTACAATAGTTTAAATATTGCAGAGGTCAACACAACTAAATTAACTTAGTATTCTATAACATATCAGTGTTTAGAAGCAATTTCAATTTACCAATTTCAAATCGCAGAGCATTTGGTATTATTATGAAGACTTCCGTATTTACATTGTTCATATCAACACAGTTTTTGCACTTATGATAATTTTTTATAGAAACGTTTTTTTTCAAAAATCTCATGCATCTTGTCATGAATTTTTTCATCAATAAAAGCAAGCTTCAAGTTATGTCATCATTAACAATATAATATTTTACCAAGGACAACATCAACATCAATGACATAATATTTTTTCAAGTCAACATCAATAGCAAAATTTCTTTAAGGATTTAGCAGCTTAAAAGTCCATAAAGAACTCAAGGCAGAATCAAGAATTTGAAGGTATATGATTTTAATAAAATTGCTATTTTAAAAGTTTGAATTCTATATAAAAATTAACAAATCTAAAGAATTATTTGATAAATGATCTATCTGACCCTTCATATCATATCATTAATATTTTCACCATTCATACAATAGCCTTCCACCATATTAGTCAATCTTTCGAATTTAACAACCCATGTTATCATTACTACATGATCTAACTACACATAATATGTGTTTATTGCATATTGTTGTAATGATTTTGATAACCAAAATCATTTCCAACCATGATATTGATTTATGATAGTGTTTAATGCTACCAAAGTGGAGAACCATTCTATTATGGAAGTCTGTAGACCTGTCATAACTTACAATGCTTTTAGTTCCTTCCATATTAAAAAACTCCATAACTCATTTCAATAAGCTCTAACAAAAGGGGAATGCATGAAAGCGAGCATCTCCTCTCACATTTTAGGTTGCATTGGGTTTGATAGTGAGGCATGAACTAGATGGCTTTAAAGTTTTGAAGGCTTATAAAAAATGTGGGGAAGATTGGATGGTATCCTTTCTATAGAAATTCATAGGTGAGAATGGCAAGGTTATGATGAATATTTTTGAAACTTTAAATGGCATTAGGGCACAAGTTAATTATTTAAGGCTACAAGTATTAGAAAGCTCCATAAATTGAGCTACCAAATTATCACAATAAGTGAAAAGTGGTTCAAGAATAAAAATTTGAAGGAGGATAGTTGGAAATAACAATTAAATAATCTAGAGCGAGCAATAAACTTCATGAAGGGGATTCCAAGGAAGTTTCTAAAGAAAATTGGCAAGATGTACTATTTATAATTAAAAAACATATAACTTGTGAGAGAGGTACGATCTTGTCTTTTTCTACCATCTGAGATTACTCATGCATTTTCAAGTTGATAAGAAGATAATTTTTCCTTTTTATTTACTGATTAATCTAAGGAATGGTAAAAGGGGCTTAGATAAACCCTTAGAATTAGGAAATACGTTTGGATCATTTTGGTTAGTGAAGATTATACTTGAAGATGAGTTGCAAAGGAAGAATGATACATGGGATGAGTTTTTAGTTAGGAACTAGTTCATAGAGGCCCTAGTTGAAATAGGGGGAATGAAATGAGAACCCTAGTTATGATAGAGCCAAGGAAGAAAATGACCAGGGGACAAAAGAGTAAAATTGAAACTGAACTTCAAAAGGATTATTCAAAACCTACATAGTAGAAAAGGGTTTCAAAAACTTGGAAATCACAGGGAACAAATGTTAATTCATAGAAAGAAGAAGGAAACAAGAGTTTTAAACCCTTGGTTATAAATAAAAAGGTAGTTAAGACAAGGAAGAGTGAAGACCCTTGAATGTAAGACCTCCTTTATAGAGAATATCCACAAAGAGTATGACACGAAGTAGAGGAAAATAGAAAAATGATAAATATGTCTTTGGAAATCAAGTGATATTGATGACTCACCATATGAGCTAAGTACAGAGGATAATGATATATTTATAAAAGTTTTAGTAAAGAGGTTTAGAATGAAATCGACTTCAAAGACTTCATCAGGTTCTGATACAAATATGGTAGCATATATTGAGAAAAATAGAGGTACATAACATGTAGCTTTTATAGCTATGGACCATTAATATAATTTTATGGTTGAAGATACTATTGGAGATTTTACAGTTGAAGAAGCTTTTAAGGAAGCAAACTGTATACCAACTACATAAAAGGTATAGAAAATGAGTAAATTCAAATGACTAAAACCAAGGTCTAGGAGCTTCAGTTGGTAGATAGGATCATCAAAAATGAAAAAGAAAAAGTGAAGACTATTGTTGAAGAATTGCAAAAGGAAAAAGAACAATTGAAAATGGAAAGAAAATTACTAGCTAAACAAGTCATAAAGTGGTATAGAAGAGGCCAAAAAACAAAGATGAGGAACAAGAGGATAAATATTAAGGTAAATATTTAAAAACAAAAGAAAATGGATATTTTATTAGATGTTTCACAACATGTTTAAAGCTTCATGCAACACAAATTTGAAAATTTCTAGGAGGAGACAAAGTATTTTGGGGGTAGTACGATAATTTTTGTTGCATGAGGACATGTGACACCTTTCATATGGGGGAGATGTTGGGCTCTCACTTTCAACACATGTATCACTCATTTTTTCACAATTTGTTCTTCTAAACTCAACCTAAAATGTTTAATACCCCATCTTCATTCTATTTTTACATAAATACCAACCATTTATAGGAGAAGATATCAAGGAAGATTTTTGAGGTAATTTGTTTGTTTTTATACATTGTTTATCCTTTAATAAGTGATTTTGATTATAAATAATTTTCAATTAAGTTGCTACAAGAATATTCAATTTTGTAGTGACTATATATTTTGTGGTTTAGATAGTGGTAGGTTCAATGTTTTCTATGGTTACAAGTATCCATAGGAAGAACCACGAGTTGGAAGAGATTGCAAATGATCTGGAGATGTATATGTGTTCAACAACTAGGTCATAGAAGCAAATGAACAACTGGTAGAGATTGGTCAAAGTCTAAGTCAATGAGGATTTCATGACAACACATCATTGTATATTTGATCACATCAAACAAAGGATCACATGGAAGATCAATCCATGTATTTCATGGAACCAATTGTCAAGTTTGTAATAGAGGAAACAATTATCAGCAATCATATTTCTCTAAGAATGCTCTATCATGAAGACACAAATTAATTTGTAATCCATAGGCTTAACGATATGATAAATCATTTTAAAATGCTATGTAATGGAGAATTGCTAAACAATGAAGGGATCTAGTTTTTATTACCAAAAAAATGTTTTGATACTTTATACTTTGTTTTCATGGAATTAATATAAATACGACAATTTATGTTTAATGTATGCTTTAATTATGAGTATTTTTTGCATTGATTTAAGTTTGTACTGTAAAGCTTTTATAGATAAAATTGATCCTGGAGGGCTCATTATGTAAGGGTATTCATTACTAATTTCATTTTGCTTTAGTTCTTTATTTATGCTATAACTATTTCTTTTAAATTCTAGTTCATTATATATTGGATTAATTATTTATAGTTATGTCTTATGCATAATTATAGAGTGTTGATTTTGTTATGATTATATTCTTTTAATAGAGCTACAAGAAAGTTAATCTCTGATTTTTAATTTAAGATATTACTTCATTGTTTTTTCCCAAGGGAAAATCGTAAATTTCATTATAAAAAATATTGAAAATTACAAGTTGTAAATGTTGCTAAAGGAGCATATGTCAAAACTGGTGGCATTGCCACTCGCTGTATAGAGTCTATGAAACGAATGTTACATGACTGTAACTGATAAGGTGATCCATAATATATATATACAATATCATAGTTCCATGAAACAACACAAAATAACAAAATGAAAAAATATGGAGTTCCATCTATGACCTGAGTAGAGTCGAGTAGTTACTGCCCCCTGAGCATGATGATCTATGAAAGGCCTATGGAAATATTGATGGAAGTCATGTCCAATATGTTATTGTATCATCCAATAACCAATAGGTTACTACGCTACATCCTTGGAAAGACTATCGGAAATATGGTTCCTCTCCTTGTAGATATGGCGACAAGATATATATTCAAACTTATATTTAAGAGTAATAATTTCATCTAGAAAATTCCTGGGTGTGTGCACATGACATTCAAATTAAAGATTGAACCAATTAATGAGAAGTTTAGAATCACTAAAGATATGTAATTCCTGACATCCTTTCTCAAGAGCAAAAATAAAGAGAAGTATGAGGCTATTAAGTTATGAAAAGTTATTAGTGCCTCTCCCTAAACCCATATTCATCTTGAAGTAATGGCATCATCAATGAAACTACTGAAATATTTTCATGAGAGAGACATTATAGTAAATGTAGAGGCCAAGGTGGAATTTAGTTTTGTTTCGGTACAAAATTCATGTATGATATGCTATGTAATAGAGGAAACGATTATCAGAAATCATATTTCTCTAAGAATTCTCTTGTTAGGTGTGGAGCATGATTATCTTCTTTATTTAGGGGTATCAACGCATTGGACCCCAAATCGTAATGTGGCGGGAACACCGCCCATAATATTTGCGCTGCAAGGGGGGTCCAGGGGGGGAAACAACGCCCCCAAAGCTAAAAATAGATGTACAATTGCTTTGTAAAATGTTGTAATTTCATAGTCAATCTGGGCCGTTCATTAGGCAGAAATCTGACGGTAGAAGTTATGTTTAATTTGGGGTTTTTTGCCCTAGAAGGCAACCCCTTGCTATATATGAGGGAATTGTATTGCGTCTATGTAGATATGTATTCTGAGTGAGAAAGAGAGAGGAGATTGAGCGAGAGAGAAGAGGGAATTACATCGGATCTGCTATAGGTTGTATCTCTTCAGTTTGTTGGATAATATAAAAGGATGGACTGACTGTTTCCCATGGACGTAGCCCAAATTGGGTGAACCACGTATATCTGTGTCTCTCTTTTTGTATGTGTTTTCTATGTTTATATTTCTACAATACATTTTATGTCTTCCGTTGCTCTGTAATATATAATTTTTCTAACAATTGGTATCAGAGCTGAAGGTCTATTTGGCTGATAAACTCGCAGGAGAGAAGGTTTCTTGGTTCGAGTGGGAGCAATGGTGGATGATGGTAGGTTTAGGGTCAAAAAATTTAAAGGCCAAAACTACCAGCTATGGAAGATTATCTGTATCAAAAAGATCTTTACCTACCATTGAGCAGAAAGACAAAGAAGTCGATGAGTATGACAAACACAAAATGGGATATTCTCGACAGAAAGGCACTTGGAACAATACGGCTATGCCTAGCGGTGTCGAAAACCTTTAATATTTCAAAGGAAATGACAATAGAGGGTTTAATGAAGGCATTGGCCAAAATATATGAAAAACCCTCGGCCTCAAATAAGGTATTTCTTATGAAATGTTTATTTAAGATGAAGATGTCAGAAGGTGGATTTGTTGCTGATCATTTAAATGAATTTAATACAGTTACCAGTGAGTTAAGTTCTGTAGGGGTACCTTTTGATGATGAAGTTAGGGCTCTGTTATTTCTATGCTCATTTGTAGAAAGTTGGAATGGTTTAGTTATGGCCATTAGTAACTCTATCTCTGGATCTAGTACTTTAAAGTTTGATGATGTTTTCGGTGCAATCCTTAGCGAGAAAATGCGATGGAAAAGCTCCAGTGAGACATCAGGTAATGCTTTGACTGCAGAGACTAGGGGGAGAAAAATGGAAAGAGGAAAGAGCCTAGGATATCACAGTAAGTCAAGGAAAGGCAGATCCAAGTCCAGATCAGGGATAATGTGTTGGAAATGTGGGAAGAAAGGACACTTGAAGAAAGACTGCAAGTCTCGAAAGGGAAAAGAAGGAGATGCGTAGCAAGACAAAAATCATGAAGCGAATGTGAGAGGTGATATGTTGCAAGATGCTTTGATTCTTTCATTAGAAAATATTATTGATGCCTGGGTGGTAGATTCAGGGGCCTCATTCCATGCCACACCTGATAGGAAACATTTTCATGATTATGTTCAAGGATATTTTGGACAGGTTCGATTAGGTGATGATAAATCCTGTAAAATCATTGGAATGGGTACAATTTTCATAAAACAACGGAATGGAAATCAATGACTATTGAAGGAGGTAAGGCATGTTCTAGATTTGAAGAAAAATCTAATTTCAATAGGGCAGTTGGGAGGTGAAGGCTGTGTAACTACTTTCACAGATAAAACTTGGAAGGTCACTAAAGGAGCCCTGGTAATAGAAAAAGGAGAAAAGGTTGGTACATTGTATTTAAGCAATGGTATTTCTAATTATGTTAATTCTTTAACCTCTATGGGAGAGGATACGATATTGTGGCATCATAGGCTTGGACACATGAGTGAGAAGGGGATGCAGATTCTTCACTCAAGAAATTTTTTGCCAGGTTTGAAGCATGTTGATTTAAAATTATGTGAGAATTGTGTTTATGGAAAACATAAGAGAGTTATATTCCTCAGAGTTGGGAAAGAAAAGAAGAGTGAAAAATTAGAGCTTGTGCATACAGATGTATGGGGACCTACTAAGGTATCATCTCTCGGTGGATATTGCTATTATATTACTTTTATTGATGATGCAACCAGAAAAACCTGGATTTATTGTATTCGAAATAAATATGATGTATTTGATACCTTCAAGAAATGGAAAGCTTTGGTTGAAAATGAGACAAGAAAAAGGTTGAAGTGTCTCAAATTAGACAATGGAGGTGAATATTGTAGCAAAGAGTTTGATAGGTACTGTTCAGAGAATGGAATTCACAGAGAGAAGACAGTTCCAAGAACACCACAAGAAAATGGTGTCTTAGAAAGGATGATCAGGACAATCATGGAGCGTACAAGGTGCATGAGATTGCATGCAAAATTGCCTTTACAATTTTGGGCAGATGTTGTAGATACTATTGTTTATCTAATAAATAGAGGGCCTTCAAGTTCCTTGGATGGTTGTATTCCAGAGGAGGCATGGACAGGTAAAAAGGTAAACTATTCATTTTTAAAGACTTTTGGTTGTGAAGCCTTTGTCCACATTAATAAAGAAAATAGAACAAAGCTTGAGGCAAAATCAAAGAAATGTACCTTTATAGGATATGGTGTTAATGATTTTGGTTATTGCTTTTATGATTATGAAAAACACAAAATCATTAGGAGTAGATATGTCATATTCAATGAAAAGGTTTTGTATAAGTATCCACTGTTGGAAAAGAAGCAAGAAAAAGAAAACAGAGAATACACAGTGCTTGAAGAGATCACAGAAAAAGTGAAGGTGCTTGAAAACCATAATGATCAACAACCAAAACAACAACCAAAACAACAACAACAACAAGCACCTCAAACACCTAAAAGTGGTGTTAGAAGATCTACCAGGATAAGTAGACCCCCTGAACAATACTCTCCTTCATTATATTATGTATTGTTGACTGATTCTGGTGAACCAGAATGTTATGAAGAAGCAGTGCAGGTAGAAACTAGGAAGAAGTGGGAGCAATCCATGAAAGAAGAGATGAACTCCTTAGCACATAACCAAACTTGGGACTTAGTCAGGTTGCCTACAGGTAAAACAACATTTAAGAATAAATGGGTTTACAGGATGAAGGAAGAAGATGGAAGAAGAAAAAGGTATAAAGCTAGACTTGTGGTGAAGGGGTTTGCACATAAAAAAGGTTATAGAATTTGATGAGATATTTTCTCTTGTTGTTAAAATGACTTCAATTAGAACTATTTTAAGTCTAGTAGCAGCTGAAGATTTGCATCTTGAGCAGCTAGATGTAAAGATAACCTCTCTCCATGGGGATTTGGAGGAAGAGATATATATGCAACAGCCACAAGGATATGAGGTAAAAGAGAAGGAGAAACTAGTGTGCAGGTTGATGAAGAGCTTGTATGGCTTAAAATAGGTTCCAAGGAAGTGGTATCTAAAATTTGACAGGTTTATGTCTGAACAAGGTTATACTAGATGTCACTCTGATCATTGTGTTTATCTCAAAAGGAAAAATGATGGCAGCTATATTACATCATTTATATGTACATGACATGCTTGTTGCAGGTTCTAACATGTAGGAAATAAATGTGCTCAAAAGAAAATTGGCGAACTCATTTGCAATGAAGGATCTGGGTGTTGCAAAACAAATCCTTGGTACGAGAATAACTAGAGACAGGAAGAATCGAAAATTAACATTGTCTCAGAGTGAGTACATAGAAAAGGTGTTGAAAATATTTAATATGCAAAATGCAAAACCAGTTAGTACACCTTTGGCTAGCTATTTCAAACTAAGTAAGGAGGTGTGTCCCAAGATTTAGGAAGAAATGGCTTATATGTCTAAAGTTCCATATGCATCACAGTTGGAAGCTTAATGTATGCAATGGTATGCACAAGGCCTAATATTACACATGCAATGGGAGTTGTAAGCAGGTAAATGAACAATCCAAGAAAATAACATTGGATGGAAGTGAAGTGGATTCTCAGGTATTTGAGAGGTACCACAAATCAAGCATTATGCCTTGGTGGTTCAAACATTTCTCTATAGGGATATGTTGATGCAAATATGCGGGTGATAGAGATAACAGGAGGAGAACAAAAGGGTATGTGTTTACTGTAGGTGGAACAACTGTCAGTTGTGTTTCAAAACTGCAAAGTGTTGATGCACTCTCAATAATGGAAGCAGAGTATGTTGCTGCTACAGAGGCTAGTAAAGAAATGATTTGGTTACAAACATTTCTAGATGAATTGGGTAAGAAGCAAGAGTTGGGCAAGTCATACAGTGACAACCAGAGTGCCATACATATTGCAAAGAACTCTGCATTTCATTCCAATACTAAACATATACAACTCAAGTACCATTTCATATGGTCAATGTTGGAAGATGGACAGTTGAAGCTGGAAAAGATACACACTAGCCAGAATCCTGCAGATATGTTAACAAAAGTTGTAACCAAGGAGAAACTGAGATTCTGCTTAGTTTCAATTGGTCTTCAAGTATGATGAAGAAGATGAGAAATAGGCAGGTCCAAAGTGGAGTCATTGTCCAGCAAATGAAGCAGTGGTGGAGTTGCCATAATCAGTCTCCAAGTGGGAGGTTGTTGGTTGTGGAGCCTGATTATATTCTTTATTCAAAGGTATCACTGCATTGGACCCCAGTTTATAATGTGGTGGCAACGTCGCCCGTAATATTTGCGTTGCAAGGGGTGTTGGGGGGGGGGGAAGGAGACAACGATATTTAAGAGCACCCCCTGGCGAGGGATTGGGGGCAGTGCCCCCGAAGCTAAAAATATACGTAAAATTGCCTTATAAAATGTTGTAATTTCATAGTCAATCTGGGCCATGCATTAGGCGGAGATCTTACGGTATAAGTTATGTTTAATTTAGGATTTTTTGCCCTAGAAGGCAACCCCTCACTATATATGAGGGAATTGTATTGCGTTTATGTAGATTTGTATTTTGAATGAGAAAGAGAGAGGAGATTGAGCGAGAGAGAAGAGGGAATTAAAGCGGATCTGCTGTAAGTTATATTTCTTTAGTTTGCTGGATAATATAAAAGGAAGGACTGGCTATTTCTCGTGGACGTAGCCCAAATTGGGTGAACTACATATATTTGTGTCTCTCTTGTTTTATGTATTTTCTGTGTTTATATTTCTACAATATATTTTATGTGTTCCATTGCTCTATAATATATAGTTTTTCTAACAAATCTATTATGGAGATGCAAATTAATTTGCAATCCATAGGCTCAACGATATGATAAATCATTTTAGAATGCTATGTAAAGGAGAATTTCTAAACAATGAAGGGATCTAGTTTTTATTACCAAAAAAATGTTTTGATACTCTATACTTATTTTCATGGATTTAATATAAACACGACAATTTACGTTTTATATATGCTTTAATTATGAGTATTTTGTGCATTGATTTAAGTTTGTACTGTAATGATTTTAAAGATAAAATTGATCTTGGAGGGCCATTATGTAAGGGTATTCATTACTAATTTCATTTTGTTTTAGTTCTTTATTTATGCTATAACTATTTTTTTTTTTTTTTAAATTCTAGTTCATTTTATATTTTATTAATTATTTATAGTTATGTATTATGCATAATTATAGAGTGTTGATTTTGTTATGGTTATATGCTTTTAATAGAGCTACAAGTAAGCTAATATCTGATTTTTAATTTAAGATATTACTTCACTTTTTTTCCCAAGGAAAAATCGTAACTTTCATTATGTAAAATATTGAACATTACAAGTTGTAGATGCTGCTTAAGGAGCATATGTCAAAATTGGTGGCATTTCCACTCACTGTATAGAGTCTATGAAATGGCTATTACATGACTGTAACTAATAAGGTGATCCAAAATATATATACAATATCATAGTTCTATGAAATGACACAAAATAAAAAAATGACAAAATATGGAGTTCCATTTATGAACTGAGTAGAGTCGGGTAGTTGTTGCCCCTGGGCATGATGATCTATGAAAGGTCTGTGGAAATACTAATAGAAGTCATGTCCAATTTGTTCTTGTATCATCCAATAAGCAATAGGTTACCGCGCTGCATCCTTGGAAAGACTATTGAAAATCCGGTTCCTCTCCTTGTAGATATGACGACAAGAAGTATAGTCAAACTGAGATTTTAGAGTAATAATTTCATCCAACAAATTCCTGAGTGTGTGCACATGACATTTAGATTGATGATTGAACCAATTAATGACAAGTTTAGAATCACCAAAGATCTATAGTTTCTAACATCCTTTCTCAAGGGAAAAAATAAAGAGAAGTTCGAGGCTATTAAGTTATGAAAATTTATTAGTGCCTCTCCCTAAACCCATATTCATCTTGAAGTAATGGTATCATTAATGAAACAACTGAAATGTTTTCATGAGAGAGACATTGTAGTAGAGTTTAGAGGCAAAGGTGGAATTTAGTTTTGTTTTAGTGCAAAATTCTTCTATGATATGCTATGTAATATTTCTTGTTGCAAATACTATGATTTTCTCCCTTCTTACTTAGGATCTATGATTTTTGGTGTTTGCATAAGATGCACTTTCTAGTGCATAAGATTACTTAGAATATTTTCAGTGTGCATTTAAGATTCTCATGAAATACTTTGATATCTATTTCATATTTATGATAATATTTCATTTGCATTTAATATTTATAGAATATTTTGTAGTCTTTGTTCAATAGTTATTTATTTTTTACTGTGCAGGGTCCCCTTGGTAGGTGGTGGATGCATTTTCCAATTGCAGTGCAAAGCCCATATCTTGTTTGAGTTTTTATGTTTTGCTTTTGTTATTTTCGTTTTATTTTTTTGTTTCTATTGTTGTTTTATTTTGTTTTTAAAATTTAGTGGCTCCTATATCTTTGTATTTTCCTTGTATTTTTCTATTGCTATTCATTTCTATTTCTATTGTTGTTTTGTTTATTTATTTTTTAATGTTGTGACTCTTATATCTTTGTATTTGTGAGCATGGCCATGCTAACTTATGGTTTGTTATTTTGTTTTTCTTATATGTCTTTTGAGCTTATTTTCTTTTGTTTATATATTTTGATGGATTTAATGGGTGGGGAAATTAATGAAGAGATTAACACCCCATTGTGTGGGTTTAGCGCTGAGAGAAAGTCTACAAAAGTAGTGGGCAAAGGCAAATTATGTCATTAGGTCATTTATGCTTGTTGAAATTTAGTTCAATACAGATCAAGAAAGGTCACAGAGCATTAGTGAAACTATTGAATATATTTGTGATGTGAGACACCATAGAAAATGTATAATTGAATGCATATTACATTATTTAGGATTTATTTATATAATGAGTGTTATGCAAATGGAGGTAAAGGAAGGTGGAGGAGCATTGATAAAACTATAGAAATATTTTTGTGTGAGAGACTTGCAGATGTGTAGGAGTCCACAAATGTAGTAGGCAAAGATGAATGATGTATGTATGGGAAAATTTACTTGTTTATTGGCAAAAGTGAAATAGGTATGTATTTATTTGCTTATTGGAAAAGGCGAAAGATGTATGTACAAGGGATATTCCTTGGTTGTTACCAAATTATATGGTTTTAATGCTCATTTTAATTTAATTCATTTGTTGATTCATTATTATATGATGTGCTTTTGTTGAAATTTAGATGTAATCCAGATCAAGAAATGTGAAGGAGCATTGGTGCAATTACTAAATATATTTTTGTGATGTGAGACACCATAGCAAAGATATATTTGAATGCATTATATTATTTGGGATTTATTTATATAATGAATACTATGCAAATGTAGGTAAAGGAAGGTGGAAGATAATTAATGAAACTATATAGGAGAGTGTAGAGTTAAATGCAAGTTTAAGGATATCTTTTCATTTCAATACAATGGTTCTCCTTGCCCCTTTCTTGTTGAGGAATTATGATTTTTTGTGATTGCATAAGATGTATTTTTTCTTAATATTGCTTGGAAGACATTTTGTTTTCATTTATGATATTCTCATAATATATTTAAGTATCTATTTTGAATTCTATTTAGTACATTGAGTGGGAAATTAGGGTAGGTTTTGTTAATCAATGGTGCCATACTTTAACACCTGAATCCATCCATTCTTTCCATCATTTCCTCAAGGATCTTTATCAATCCTTTGATAGGTATGATTACCGAGATGTGTATAAAAGAATCAATCAGTTAAGAATGCAGTCTGATGAATCAGTTGAGGATTTCTCTTGTCGATTCCTTCACCTTTGCTATGAATTTCCTGAAGAATATGTGGATTGGGATTTCTTTAAACAAAAATTTTAGCATTTGGTTCATGTTTCTTTGCATGGTGAACCTGAACCCCCTGATGTTTCTACTTCCCCAACTCTTGCGAATCATGAGACACCTCTAATTTCAAAGGAGGAATTTATTTCTCTTTTTGTTCTTTGTCCTCCTCCTTTTCCAATTCTAATGAAGGCGTCTCTGTGTGATGATAATAAAGTTGTGAAATCTACAATTCAAATTCCTAATCCATGTTCTCCTTTTTCTTCCGCTTGTCATGACTCAGATTCAATGGAGGAAATCCCAGAATGGCTCATGAAGCCGATGATGAAGACTAACTCCTCCATTCCATAAGATGATATTGTCGTTCATTACTTAGTCTTGAATCTGATTCCGATTTCTACCATCCCCTATCATCTACATGTTGTGACTCTTTGTACTGTGATCCACTTGATCAATATGCTCCATTAACTAGTTGGTTCTATTTTGTTTTAATTGAGCTCTTTTGGTGCTTCTTATATCATGTGTGTTCATGTAAATTTATAGGGTAAAGGAAGGTAATTGGAATCTTCGGGCATAAGCAAAACTTTCCTCTAATTGAATAGCATTTCTAGATATGGATGAAACAAAATAAAATTTTCAAGCCCAATTAGAAACATACTAGTTTTCATTTACAATTGGGAGGGGGAATGGGATTGTGCATTTTGTGCCATTGGAGGGTGTGTGTTTCTCGCTTTTGTATTTCAATCTCAACAATTTCAATAAAACATGATACATGTGTTGTTTCAGCTCCGTAACATATAAAACTTTCTCCATGGTACTTAGATGGTTGCTTCTTGTTACTTACATCCTTATCCAACTCCCAAATACACTTATGTTCTTCAAGCTTCCCCTCTCAATCTTAGATAGGGAGCCAAAAACATCATGAACTCCCACCATCACCCTTTCTTAGAGGAATGCATGTTCGATGGGAACTTACCATAGTAAGGAAATAAAATGAGTAGAAGGTATGGCCTCTCTAGAATTTTGGGAAAGGGTGTGTCCAACCTTGGTATGTGCAATGTTTAGAGACAAGCATGGATTTCAATCTCACTCCAACAACTCTCTTTAGACCTCATCCTACATACCTCTTTTTGTTATTCTTCAATCAACATACATATTTTTGCTATTCTTCAATCAACTTCACTTGGGCCTTAATTCACACACAAAGGTCCTGTCTTGGGACAAGGCCTCATACCACATTATTCAATCAACTTTAATTTGGCCTTAGTCCACACATTAAGATTTCTTAAGACCAAGCCTCAAATAACCTCATAGCATAGACTAGATAAAACCAAGATAAGGTATCTAACTAGTCAAAAAGGGGATGAAATCGAGTCTCAAAGAAACAAATGTGTTATAAGATTGAATCCATTTATTTATCTTCATTCTTAACACCTTATTTACTTGGAAGTTGTTATGGTTCTTCCATCTTGCCACTCCACACAATAATGGGACTTCTAGCAGCGAATTCTTGCTTCTTAGGGTGAAACAATTTTTTATCCTTCTCTTTTGGTTAAGATTAATCATTGTCAAGTGCATGTTTCTTCACCCAAATTGATCATCCTGGTTTGAGGTGGAAGTCCCAAACATATTGGTCATCGTGCCTCTTGGTTCAGGAAACCCTATGACAATACTGCTTGCACATGATCATTCCAATGTCCTTCTTAACTCCCTCTATTCCTCAGAGAGGAACAATCAGAGATGCATCCTTTGACTAAATTAAAATTGCCTTGGTTAATGCAAATGTCGTTTTCATGTTTTCGATTGCAGCTTTCACCTGCCTTCACTCTAATTAGTGTTGTTTTCATGTTATCTTTGATTTGTCATGTGTTACTTTCACGGTTGTCCACATATCACAAGAGTCGTTCGTAGTTTAGCAATTGTCATCTTTTCACATGTTAGCTATCACACCATGTATGTATCCTTGTTCTAGTGGTTTTAAAGGGTTATCTTTGTGTGAATGAGTTGGTCTAACCATGCAAACATTAGTTGCACTCATTCCCAAAGTTTTAAGTACTGTTGCACAACTTTTGTCATGGTCGTTGCAAAGTATACCTTTAGTGTCACACTTATCGTAAAGTTTTCGCAAAGTTGTTGCATTGAGGGAAATATGTTGTTAACATGTTCCAGATGATCTATGTTGTTGTGTCATCAAAGTGTTCAAGTGTGTGATCACAGTCAAGTCATATCATTGTTCACAATAGTCTCTTCGGTCCCACACATAGCAACCTAGCCTCATCCAACCCTCTTGAACTATGCATTGCGCAGTCTCATCCCTCAAGCAGTGACCTTGTCTCTTGGAACTGGCAATGCACAGTCTCTACCTCTCAAAACTACACATTTCACAAATTCAGTGCTCAAACCCCCATCTTGGCTCCCATAATTGTGCAATTCCTCCTCCCAGCCTGGCTGTAACTGCACATTTCATAGTATCTTGCCTCAAGCTCATCCTTTAGCTCTTGAATTCCGCAATGGCCCAACCTCCTCTAACTCCTAGAATTGCGCAGTTCTCCCAACCAATGTAAAACCCCGCAACTAAGCTCACTGAGTCCAGAAACTGCAAAGTCTTAGGGGTCAATCTCACCACTAACTCCCTAAGATGTGCAATTGTGAAATAACTTGGGCTCATCTTTCCTCCATAATTGCACAATAGGTTGATCCAGTGCCCATCTCCTAAGTCTGTCACCTTGAGCTCCTAAACTACGAAGTTTTATTCCTTGACCCAGCCTGAACTTCACATTGCGTAGTCTCAATGCTCAAGTTCACCCCTGATTACCTGAGTAGCACAATTTCTCACCCTGGTTCCGGCTCAATTAGTGGATCAATATGCACCATCTCAGATTAGGGGTTTGGAACATTGATTTTTCAATAAATAGGGTCTGAAGTGCTTCACCACCTTGTACAATGATGGTGTTTATACTATTGCTAGCTTTATACGGGTGAACGCATCCTTTTACCTTTTGACCCAACTGTAGATTGTGTCCTTCTTGATCATCTCCTGTACAGGATTGACGATCTGAGCATATTCGGAGATGGACTTTCTGAGGAAGTTCTTCCCCAAGAAAGACTGCATGGCTTTCTTGTTTATAGGGTAGGGAATTAACATGATGGTCTAGACTCTGTCCGAATCTACCTTGATCCCACCTTTAGAAATAATGTGTCCAAGCATGTTACCCTAAGACACTACAAAGATGCTCTTCTTGGGATTCAAGGATATCCTGTATTTTCGGTATAGCTCAAAATATTTATTGAGATGGCACAGGTGGTCTGACCACTGTCTTGAGAACACTATTACATCATTGAGGTAGAACACTACGCTCTGTCTGATAAGCCCATGGAAGGTGATGTTCATTGCATGCTGAAATGTTGCAGATGCATTAACCAGCTAAAATGGCATTCTGCAAAATGTGAATGTACCCCACTTGGTACATAAAGTATTTTTGAGTCTGCCAGGATCTACTACCAAAACCTAGTTATAACCAAAAAAATCATAAAGCAAATAAAACATCTTTGCTCCAGATACTGTCTGCAATATATGCTCCATGGCCGACATTGGGTAGTTATCCTTGTCTAAGGCATGATTGAGGTTACAAAAATCTACACACAGGCGGATATCCCCAGACTTCTTCCTGATAGGGACTAAGTTTGACACCCATTTCAAATGTCGCACTTTATAGATGATCTAAGAATCCATCAACTTGGTCAGTTCTTTTTGTATGAGGGGATCAAGTGTTGGATGAACTTTTCTCAATTTTTGTTGAAAAGGATTGACCCCTTCCTTGATTGATATTACGTGCTAGATTATTCACATCATATGTATTAAGATCATTGTACATCCACGCGAATACATCATGGTACTGCTTGAAAAGGTAGATAAAAGCTTGTCGCTCTTGCAGTGTACAACAAGTACCGAGATTCACATACTTCGGATCTTCTTCTGTTCCCAGATAGATTTGTTCATGTGACAATGTAGAGCTATGGGTCTTAGTATTCACAGTTCCCTGAAAACGGTTCTGCAAGTCATACAACTTCTCTAGTGATTCCACACCCTTAGGGATGAGGTTGTCTTTGCTTGTACTAGCTGCATCTTGCAGAGTCTACTCGTGCTCGTACTCGTACTCATCTATCCTTGCGTCTTTGAAGACGTTAGCGTTGGCCATGAAATGTAGTATCTATTGATCATCATAAAAAATGTGTAAGTTAACGATGTTGTTTGGGACATATGGTATATACAAAATATGAATAGAAAAATTGTCCGTTAACGATAACATCCTAGTAATTGCGTTTGCCAAGGAATCTGCAGTTTTATTACACATTCTTGGCACTGGAATAATTTTGAAAGCTTAGAAATGATAAATGAGTCTCCATACCTCTTGTTGCTAACTCTTAAGACAAGTTGAGACACAATGTATAGTATTACATACTTGACTCAAAGTCACTTGCCACTTTCAGAACAACAGCCTTGAGGTCAATGGCATTCTGTAAGTCGAAGACGAGTGCTTCATACTCTGCAGTGTTGTTCGTGAACTCAAACTCCAAGCGACTAGAGAGCAGATGTTTCCTCTATAACCGACCTATTAAAACACAACCAGCTCTAGAGCCCTCCTGCATTTTGGATCTGTCAAAGTACATGGTCCACACATCATTTGTACAGGGACTGCTTACTGCACTAGTACCACTGCTACTAATACCCATTGTACAAGTCTCATTTTATCCAATTGGGCATGGAAGGAGGTCCAACTTTGTGTCTGTTGGGATAGGGGATGGCTCTACAAGATAACACCCCAACTGTGTCTCTAAAAACCAATCGCCGAACATAAGTTCTGCGAAAGCCAATGACTCGTTTTCTCCATTCAAGGGAGTCACGTTGTGCTTCATGTATCTTTATAAAAGCACTCAGATATAGTTGTTCATGCCCTTATACGAAAGCCATAAGTGTGACCAGTCAGTGGCAAAGTATCCTTACAGCTTGATTGACCAGTCTTTGCTGAGAAATACCCTGTACACTTTTGGGATATCCACAATTACAATATTGATGCATTCATGAACTCGCACATCAGATGTTAGATGGATGATCACATCCCTGAGTTCACCAATTTATTACACAAAAGTTCTGTCCAGTTGGATGATATATGCACTTGTCTTACTCTAATGAGGATGGATCTTCTTGGTGATGGATAGTGGCATGAAATTGACCAATGCACCATAATCAACCAAGCAATTGTGAACATTGAAGTTAAATATTTCAAATGATAACAAGAATGGTGGGCATAGTGAGTTCGCCTCCATGCGGAGCGTGTTAAGCACATATGCGAGAGCATTAGGAGCCTTACTAGATCCCTTGTTTGAAGAGGTGGCTTGACTAGTAGAGGTTTCCCCAAGTGCTCGTAGAAGAATGTCCTGTTGACTCCTGATTTTTGTAAGTTCAAACAGAGAGATATTTGCAAGAGTCTTCTTCATGTATTCTACAATGTTATAGTCTATTGTGGGAAGACTCATCAAGGTGTCCAGGGGTGGAATTGGATTAATGGTTTCCAGTGGAATGGTTCTGTCTTTGCTGCTTGCGAAAACACTTTTCGTTGAAGCTATCTTCTCAGACTTGCTCTGAGTGTTATGTGTTGAGTTGACTAGAGGATCCACTTTCCTTAACATATCTTATCTTATTTTCTTCTTCCTATATCATAGTGGTGGCCCCTTGACTTCTCAAGTTATATTGGTTATTTTTCTTTGGGGTCAGATTGTCACTCAAATTCTCCTTATCGGTGGTGGTCTTCTGGGCTTCGACAACATACTGATACATCTTTACTACATGCCCAGTGCTTGGAGCTTCATAAGGTGTAGCATCTTATTCTTCTTCATTGTCATACTCAGACTACTCATCAACCATGAGTGTGTTGGACAACTGCGTAGCTAGACTATTCATTCCATGGTTCCATTTTGGGCATGTTCTTTCCAAATGGGGTTTGTGGTGAAATGTGCAATATGAATCCGTAACTATTTTCTCAAGGTTTAGAACCAGGTTGGAGCTCTGCACAGATTTGGTCGGCTGGTTTCTCTGGAAGCCACATCCATCTTTTGCAGGTACCTGGGGGGCCTGCTACTCACGGTAGTCTCGCTTCTCCTTTGTTTAAGTTTGGCCACTTCAATAGTCAGGGACTTAATGAGATGAGTAAGGTTCTCTATATCACTTGCTTCCTTTTCCTTAGCCTTGCTTACAGAGGTCTGAGACCTCTTACCAGTGTCATTGGAGTCATTAGTGGGTTCATCATTTGTAATGACTCCAATAGCGCACAAGTATTTCTACACAAAAATAACCTCTTCATAATTTTTTGTTAATGATGGTTTCAGATCTCACTTGAAGAACTATGCGATATTGATCCGCAAGGTAGAAGTGTAGTAGTTGATAGTGATGGAGTCGCGAGGTTTACTGTCGTTGGAGAACTTGTTTAGAATACAGTTGAACCTCTGATTGAAATCTTTGACCTTTTCTTTATGCTCCATCTTAAGACTACCCAACTCCTTCAGTAACATGGCACGGGTCTTGTCTTCAACAAACTTCTCAAGAAAGATCCTTTTGAATACCCCCTAATTCTGGATGGAATTTGGAGGAAGGTTGTGGTAACATACAATTGCTTTGCCATCCAAGGTACATGGAAAAATTGTACATGCAACGTCATCGTAATGTACCTCAAGTGTCTACAGATGTAGGTAGAAAGTGTCTAAGTGATATTCTGCCTTCACTGTCTTATCAGAACCATATTTCGTCAAGAGCTTCTCCGTGTGTCTTGGAATCTTGTGCAGGACACCTGGAAGTGCCAATGGGCCCTGAGTCATCCAATCCAAATTTTACTCTGCCATGTTGTCCTCTTCATTGTCCTCCTCTTGAGTCTTCTGAATCTATTGGTTCCTCCTCTTCTTCTCCACCTCCTTCATTTCATTCCCCTCCACCTCCTCCGCTGGAACTTGAACTCGAGAGTAAGAGGTTATCTTCTACTTCCTTTCGAAAGTGTGGGGATTCCTCTTCTTTTTCCATGACTTCTACTAGCTCCTCAAGAGTGGAAAAGATCACTTATTCAATAGGATGTAACTACTACTCCTATGGGGGTAGTCCTGTGCTTCTTTTTAGAGTATTGAAGAGTGTGTACTCTCGGAAGCAGTCCAATAGCTTTTGCAAATTGACGGGTGATGCGATGGACAAACCAGATTTGATGGTACGATATTTCATGTACGGTATTTCAGAATTGTGAGTAGGGGAGAGGGAGTGAATGTTATTTCCTTGACCAGAAAATGAAAGAGTGGGGTCGATGGGAAAATCAACCATTACTAGCAGCCCTTCTTCTAGCACCATAAATGCTGAAGGTGATGGATTTGACAACATTCAAGGGATCTCCATGATATTAGGTCCCAATTAGAACTCACATCGTTTGGTGTAGGAGTCCCATCCGGTATGACAGCTCGACTGCCATATACTTAGAGATTTACCTCGGATCTCTTTGTTCAGCACATGAGAATGTTGCAATGGTACCTTCAAAAAGCAAGGTGAGTGTGTAACGTAAATGTGTCTAGGTTCTCTTACTGCAAAAGGGGGAAGAAAAGTGAGCCTCTAAGTGAGAGGTAATAGTACCACCCAAGAAGAGACACACGCAAACCAGGAATGTCTGTCCAACATCTAGTGAATAATCCACAGTGGATGCGGCAACCGTTAAGACCAAAGTAAAGGGGAAGATCCATCCACCATCTAATTGAATAGCCACGACGGATGTGACGATAATTATAACCAATAAGTGAGGAAGGCATGTCTAGTATCATGCAGACTAGTCCATAAGGATGAGACATTAGTGATAACCAATACAACACATTCCAAACAAGGTAATAACTAAAACAACCGAAATAGTTCAACTATCTTAGTCCATGTGAAACAAATATGAATTACAAATTATCAAAGAATAGTCTTACAAACATCCACAAGTCATGCATGGAAACGTGCTATCCTAAATAGGCTTTTGTATCAAGAAAAATTTCCAAGACACATATTCACATCATACATCACGAGCCCCAGTAGTGGGACATTGGAGCCACTCCTTGCTCCTTAAAGAACTTACTAAAACTCTCTATGTTTTGTAGGAGGAGCCAAGGTGAAAAGTCCTTGCTCATACAATGAGGGGGGTATATATAACCAAGGGTGATGCTTGACCCTTGTGACTTTTGGACTACTCTCATGACTGTTCAACTGTAAGAACTCTGGACACCACATATCTCCACAATGGTATGATATTGTCCACTTTGGGCCTAAGCCCTCATGGATTTGTTTTTGGGCTTTACTCCAAAAGGCCTCATACCAATGTAGATATTTGTCCATCCTTATATACCCATGATCCTCCCCACTTCTAGTCAATGTGGGACTTTGGTCGTATACCCAACAATCCTCCCCTCGAACAAAGGACCATCGAACCTCCCCTCAAACGATTATCCATCCGTCCACTCTCTACCAACCAGGATTCTCCGCTCCAATGCGTTGGAAGCACATGCCTTACATGGTGCACCACCTGCCTTGAGAGCTTGCTCTATCCCAAGTCAATTCCTCTTCACCGTGTTGGGACCAAGACACGTCCATGAAGAATCTGGAGCACACCGCTTGTCTAACCGAGCTCATCCATGGATCCCATCATGATATTACCGGGGCCCACCATCTTCGTTCGGCATTCCAAGGATTCATCCACTTAGCTAACTTCAGGACTTCGGGGCATGGCTCTGATACCACTTGTAGGTTTTAACCTCGTACAAAAATTACCTGCATATGAATTCTAAATCACAGAAAAAATAAACAATGTGAGAGCATAACACATAAAAACACATATGCACAGAGATTTTCCCCTCAATCCCAAAACCGAGACTACCAGCTTGATTTTTCATTATATTCCTTTCAATGTTACAATACATATTTATACATGTTGAAGCATCCAATGCCATGGACAGAAAAACCATCATGTCCAATACCATGGACTGAAAACCATCGCATCCAAAAAACATGTGCGAAAATCATGCAGAAAACCATAGGTGGGTCTGCCCAACCTAACATAGGGTCCAAAACCAAAATTTTCCGGGGGCGCTGCCTTGGACCCCATAAAGTGGGGTTATGGGTACCCCTCAAACCCCCTGTTAACTATGTGGAAAGAATATAACACAACCCAACAACAACTACCAAAACCCTGGGTATTCGTTCAATGGCCAATCATATGATGCTACCCATAACACACCACCATTTCAACATTCAGGGTACTATAATGGTCAACCCGCACCTATGCAAGATATAGTCAATAGGGTTAACCAATACCAACCCCCACAAGGAAGCTCGTATCTTCCCCATCAGGGAAACCAATACTCCTCTTGGAGTACAGACAAGATGTCTACTCCCCCGAGTTAGAACGTTAACTAAGGACAAGAAAACCAATACTCTCATTTCCCAGCACAACAACAGAACATCCCGCCAACGTAAACTAATGCATGGTTGAATCTAATGTAACCTTCTCTCTCTTCACAGCAACAACCGAAGGAACAAATGAATTTAGTTAATCCTTCCAATGCTACTAAGACAAAATAAAAAATAAATCCAAAGGGAGAACCCAAGTGGGTGGGGAAGAAATCAGAAGCAACCCCCAAGGGCACCAGGAAGGGATAAACCCAACCAGAACCAAAACCAGGGTACAACCAAAAATAACACACAAAAACAGGGCAAGAACACTAGTTTGCATACTAATCACACATGTGATATCTGTGGAGAGTACAATCATTATAACCACCAATGTCCTCAACTTCCTGACTTAAAAAAGATACAAGGCATTAGGGGGCAAGGCAGTCAACAAGCTAGAGTGGTACTGGACCCCTTCCTCCATAAAGGAGTCATTAACACCCAACAACACACTCCCTAGACCCATCCATTAGAAGGAACCTCCATAATGCCCCTAATCATGATATTTTCATGACGGGGGAAGGTACCTTTTTACAAACAAGGAATCAAAGTTATGAAGCTCCCCTAGAGCCCAATCTGTCCACCTAAGCTACAATAATACCTATAGGGCCATTGACCATCCCTTGACCTTCTGTACAAGCCATGCCAAAAATGGTCAAAGGACCCTTATGTCGTGTAGCACGACCCTTATGTCGTGTAGCACGCAACTCAAAAGAAACCCATAGCTATAGCATAGTCGACGACTTAGCACAATCGCCATCAACTATGTCAGTACTCGAAGTCCTGTAAACATACCCAACCCAATGGAAAGCCCTACTTTCCACTCTAGGCGTAATCAACCCATCTGAATCATGCCTCATTATCTTTGACTTGGATAAAGCTACCCCATGGCTACCCTTAGCCGTCGCATTTCAAATCCCTGTCTCAGTCTACAATATCAATATCCATTGTTGCATCATCGACGAAGGGGTTTCCACATGCATCATGTCAAAATATGTTCGGAAAAAATTAGGATCCCTTGAACTTAAGCCTTATGACATAACGCTCAGAGCATACGACAGACGCCCTTCAGCCCCCGTCGGTTTATACCCTAGTGTGCCAATTAAGTTGGCTGGAAAAATTGTGTTAATAGACATTGAAGTATTTGACGCCCAATTGGATTACAACATCTTCCTAGGCCGAAGCTATATGTACGAAATGATTGCAGCCACCTTATTGATGTTCAGAACAATGATGTTCCCCCACGATGGGAAGGTCATTACCATTGATCAAGTCACATACTATGAGAAGGAAACTTCACCCACACCAGATGGCGTGTTTCCCTTAGTATAGTCTTCCTATGAGGTGGTTGCTACCTACACTGAGCTCAACCTAGTCCAGTTTAAGCCATCAACCCTCCTAGGAACATTCCTAGGAGACCCTCTAGTAAGACAAGAGCTTGTCCCAAATACCAGAGCACTAGTGTGCATGATGACTTCATCAAACACCACCCCAAACCCAGAACTAGTTCTAGATACCATACCCCCAACAACTGATAAAATCATTGCATTTCCTCCCACCATTACACAAACCCCTTATGCCCACCACCTGGCTTTGTCTCGCACCAAGTGATAGAAACTCTTACATTACCAAATATGGATCTCGCGATACCAGTTTGGTACCTAGTCCCTATGACCATGTCGGTTGTGATGGGACACATTTAGTAGAAAATATCCCTGTACATCCACCACAGGAAACCACCCCTACTCGAAACTATCATACACCTACACTAACCAAGGCCGACAAAAAGGATAAAGAAAACAGTAAAAAAGGAGAGTCCTCAAACTCATCCAGGGCCCTACAACCCTATGCATTATGTGAAGAATTCGGGCATGAATATCAATATCCATCATTGCATCGTCGACGAAGGGGCTTCCACATGCATCATGTCAAAATCTATTTGGAAAAAATTAGGATCCCCTGAACTGAAGCCTTCTGAGATAACGATCAGAGCATACAACGGACGCCCTTCAGCCCCCGACGGTTTATACCCTAGCATGCCAGTTAAGTTGGTTGGAAAAACTGTGTTAATAGACATTGAAGTACTTGACACCCAATTGGATTACAACATCCTCCTAAGCCGAAGCTATATGTATGAAATGCTCATAGTCACATCATCGGTGTTCAAAACAATGATGTTCCCCCATGATGGGAAGGTCATTACCATTGATCAACTCACGTACTATAAGAAGGCAACTTCACCCACACAAGATGGTGTGTTTCCATTAGTATCGTCCTCCCATGAGGTGGTCACTACTTACACTGAGCTAAACCTGGGCAAGTTTAAGCCATCAACCCTCCTAGGAACATTCCTAGGATACCCTCCAGTAAGACAAGAGCTTGTCCCAAATACCAGAGCACTAGTGTGCATGATGACTTCGTCAAACACCACCCCAAACCCGAAACTATTTCCAGATACCACACCTCCTAAAATTGATAAAATCATCACCTTTCCTCCCACCATTACGCAAACCCCTTATGCCCCCCACCTAGATTTGTCTCGCACCAAGCGATGGAAACTCTTAAATTACCAAATATGGCTCTCGCGATACAAGTTTGGTACCTAGTCCCTATGACCATGTTGGCAGTGATGGACACATTTTAGTAGGAAATTTCCCTATACCTCAGGAAACCACCTTTACTCAAAATTGTCCTACACCTACACTAATCGAGGCTGACAAAAAGGATAAACAAAACGGTAAAAAAGGAGAGTCCTCAAACTCATCCAGGGCCCTACAACTTTGTGCATTATGTGAAGAATTCAGGCACCCAACCCACATATGCCCCAAATCATATGAGTTCAAAACTCTCATGAATGCCACCAAAAAGTATTCAACCACGGCTCCACCAAAAGGAGCAAAAAGTGTACCTTTGTGTAACAAAGAAATATGTACCGACCATGTGTGTGCTATATGTGAAAAACATGGGCACTACACTCATCATTGTCCTGGAATCCCTTGATAATGAGAAATGTTAGACACACTCATTCAAACCAACATGAATGAGCCGATAGCACCAACCAACCCTCAAATGGGAAATAAATGACAAAACATCTTCTACATTTAAGAAGAGGCATCTTCATGCTCTAAAAAATCTGCCTACAACACACTAAGGCAACATAAGAAACAACACTTGTCCTCTGCTTTACCATGTGCTATGTACTATGATGAACCTACTCATCCAGTGAACCTCTACCCCAAATTGCAGACACGTTACCAAAACCATTGGCCTGCCTAGGTTTCTCAAAAAAGAAAACCTAGACTCCAACAACATATATGCACGATCTGCGAGGAAAACCATCATACAAAGAGGTGCCCACAACTTCCCAAGTTTCGCAAAGCATTGAGTTTCATACATAAACTCATGAACGAAAACCTTGATCTATTAGACTCAGATACAGAATCTGCAGAAGCCACTCCCCCGCTCGATGAAGAAGGACCCCTAGATATCTTATGTGTATTTGAGGAGAAAAGGTGGCTAGTAAAACTAGCCCCACATCATTTCACTAGGCCAGACCAAGCCAAAAGCAACCCAAAACCGCCTAGCCAAGAAAATCACCCATCACATGTGCCCTATGTGATAAACACAATCATTTGATCAATAAATGTTGCGAGCTGAGTATATTCAACGACATTTTCCACTTAGTGGCCCACACCCCCTACAAGCACCTCTTCAACAACAAAAAAATCACACAATGTTATTGTCACATATGCTCTCAATTCCACCACATAAGGAATTGTCAGTACCTTCCATGGTTTTGTGCATCAAGAGCAACACTAAAACAAATCCGTACCAACCAACCACACCATAACAATATTGCAACTCATAGATGCATACCTCCACTGGGTATTCTATCGAGCAACAAAAACAAAGCATCAACATCCCATACTATGAGCAGTACTACCTCTCATACAATCTATTCAGTCAATACCGTACTACTACAAGTAAACTCTATCGAAGCTTCTCATAGGAAGTGATACCTCTATAAAACATGCTTGTCCAAACAATCCATCACTGAAGAAAAGAGGGTAAAGGCCTCGTTCGATTGCCACATCACCCCCCACACATTCACCAAGGGAGAGTTATTCCTCTGCTACGATGACACCTAGGAAGCAGTAGGACCTAGGAAGTTCAAAACCCTTTGGAAGGGACCATGCATCATCAAGAATTTCCTTCTTAAGGGGACATACATACCATTAGAGCATGATGGGACTTGCTTAAAAAATCTCGTCAATGGTCTTTACCTAAAAAAAGTTCAGCCATAAAATGCTAGAGTAAACATGTATGTATAGTGACTTAGTTTTTATGATGATCACCTCATCATAGATTTATTCTAAAACCAACCATTCTCTCATTGCATGTCTATAGATGGATCATCCACCATCTTATCACCATGGGTTTGCTGATGAGGCATCTCGATGTTCACAAAATCTTGTTGTTGCAACATAGGCCATATACTCTCCTGACCAAACACCTCATATCTTTAATGGAGTTTGTATTGGGTCAACCACCAATAATCAAGCAGAATATGATGTTGTCATAGGCCTCTTGGCCGATGCCCACCACCTAGGTATATGTCTCTTGCATGTATTCCTTGATTCCCAGCTCGTAGTATCACAATTAAACATGACTTTTCAAATCTATGATCCATGTCTTTTTCAGAAATATCTGCATGCACAAAGGTTAGCTAGATATTTTTATCAAATCACATTTACACATATACCGAGAGATCAAAATCATATAGTTTATCACATCGCTAATCAAATCCTAGACTGGAATGCATCACATATATATAACCATCAAGATACATAAAACATCAAGATAAGATACATCCAAAAACAAAAATATAGAAATACACCAAAAGTATCACATCATGAGAGACGCGAAAAAATAACCTCGTATATACAACAAAAATATATGAGTACAAAAATCACTGGCCCATGACCAGGAGGAATAAGTTAACAAAGATAGGGGAGCATCCTCATAAATGGGTGCTTGCCCTAGTACATACATCACCTCGATAAAAAAATAAATGAACAACAAGTCTGCCTAGGGCCCTAGTGGCCCAATCTTTGCATCCAGAGTTAAAATAGGACCAGCCATAGCTGTAGCCATAACAATACAGCGTAAAATTGGCCGATGTACCCGCTCTGGGGAAATCATAGTCTCAACCACAACCCCCGGTAGGTTGGCCCATCCATCAGAGGGAAACCCTCTGGTCAGGGACTCAACTTGTCCCCAGGAATCACGTTAACTCCGTAACTTCATCTCAATAGTCGCCAATCTTGCCTCTGCATCCTTAGCATGCGCAACTAGTCTCTTTGTATCCATCGCCCCCTCTCGAGAGGGCCTACCAATCTCAAACCACATCATTGTGTTGCGTGCTTTGCACCCCCTGCAACACCTAAATGCCTTGGATCGTGGCCTACAAAGTAGGCTAGTGGACGTCCCCACAACCCTACATCTGCAAGTAAACAAAGCATATTGTCAACATCATTATAAAGTCAAAACCCCAGAAGTCGACTCCATGGTATGGAAACTCCAGGATCAACTGTGGGTTGGATTCAAATAAACCCTCTATCGTGGCATTCCAGTAATGCCCCACCACCCTCCCTTGGCATCGCCCCTCCCCAGCAGCACATACGAGGGTCCCGAGCAGGTCCTGTTGGTACTACAAGGACTGGGCAAAGCATGACCACCCGCTCATATAGTATGTTGTAGAGCACACTACCATAACAAAAAATATGCAACATCCCATGTTGAACCTTTATAAGACGGGGCAGAATCCCCTGATGCAAAAGTCTTGCCCAGTTGAAAAATTTCCCTACCTGCACCCGCCATAACACTCCTATGTGCGGCCCTGAACACCAGTCGGGGGACACCTACCCCACCAGTCTGACAATCACAGCCAATGTTGCTCACTTGGCTAAGTCCAAAACTGCTGCAATCCTAATGCAGCCCTTAGCATAGGGGTTTGGGCCATAGTGACCCTTCCCCTCTGGCTCAGCCCAAACACAAATATCCACATGCCCAGATAGCAGTGGATAGGGATGTACCTCCCCATGTGGCATCAAACCTGTCACAAAGTAGATATCGGACTACACCAATATTGAGAGGTTTGTAAGCCGTATGACCATCATCTAATGGTCTGCATCCCAACATCGCACCAAAAATTGCAAGAACCTATCCTACGACCTCATCAAAGGGTTCTAAAGAAACTTTAGTAACCCCTACTAGGCTAACTGTTGACTCGCTGCGAGATCCTGTGCGACAACGATCCAGAGAGTCACCTAGTCTCTCTCTCGTCAAATCATCCTATCACCCAAGATGCCACATATCAAAAAAGTGAACCCCTCAGGTTCTCAAAAAGGAGAAAAGTCAACAAATTTCCCCCGTCGTGCACTTGTTTCCAAAATAGGCACATGGTGCATGCCCATGTCTTCAAAAAAAGTGCACAGTGTGTGCGCCTGTACCATGTACAGGCACATGCACATCGTGCAAAACTCTGCGTGGCTAACCCCAAAAGGGTTCGCCGCATAATTCCGAAACTCAGACACATGCAATGTGCGTGTGAGTATACATTTGCACAAAGTCTTTGCGCAAAAATCCAAATTTTGTGCAAAGACCATGCGACTCATGACAATTCGCCCACGCGGCCAACTAGGTTGACCGTAAAAGGCATCATACAAGGGACCCCTGTATGACCTACCTAACCTAGAAAAACCAAAATTACAAAGGCTAAGGCTCAAGCTCTTACCTGGCTCTCTTTGTGCAAATCCCAAGTACTCAGGCTAACTACAATGGCAAGAAAAGCTCCAAGAATGCTCTCTAACCTTCACAACTCAATGATGCAAATGAGTGATATTTGGGCCCTTTCCCCTATCTATAACCCTTTTTTCCATCTCTTGGGATACATTACAAAGGCCTTGGATCTTCATTGACAAAACCAAAAGAGATGTGAAGATCAATCCAACAATAGCTTCATCATGGAACCATCTGTTCAAATAAATGAAAAAAATCATTTTTTGGCCTATCGCACATGTCAAGTACTTCTCTAGCTCTCTAAGTCCATAACATACATTTATATTTATGCCTTGAACAATGCTTTCACTTTGGATTTTGTTGTATCCATTGCAGGAACATCACACATGGTCAATGTCAACCAACAGCCCAACAAGCAAATAACAAGAGTAGGTATCATTCTCCACTCAGCATAATAGGCTTCCTCCTAAGGATTTGCATATCCTGACATCATTTCTCCAAAAATTCACCATAAGGTCCATCATCTCCACTATGTTTATTACCATCTCACCCTTGTATATGGTAAACATTCACATTGGTTGATAGAACCTCCCTTTCATGGATCCCTTCATCGTTGTAGACCTTTGTTCACTAAAAGGAGCCATGACCACTCACTCCAGCCTGGGAACCATCTCACATGCATATCTAGACGTTTAGCCTCATTATGCTACATTCTCTACACATACACCCAAGTTCCTAGGCCCTCTCACAACACTAAACAAGTGTGACTCTGTGTCCTACATTTAGCCTATCATTCATCCCTATTGCATAGCCCATTTGTATCACGTCATCCACCTCACCCACCTGACATGGAGACCAACCAATAGGGATTGCACCCTTAGCAGATACACAACACCTTTACACAGGCTACTGTCATCATGGGGCACTCGTCTCCGTGGTTGTACATCCAAACCACCCCCTATTCTTTTTGCAAGTGTACAAAGATTTTTTCAAAAAAAAATCCCATTCACATATGATTTTTACAATTCAGGGCCTTCGCCCACCAATAGTCTCTAACCACCTTTGGTCACAACTCACCAGCAAATCACCCCCCATTTTACATGTACGTTAAAAATCACTTACACCCATCCTGGAAATCCTAATGACTCCAGGATCATCACAAAGCATGTTTTGACCACCACCATTTGCATATCAAGCCCTGACCTTAGTATAGCTATTTGTATCCTCTAATATTGATAGTTCTCTCTATCATGCCTATCTAACCCAAGTTGTTACAATCTATTCATATCTCACATTGATTTCCCGACTGACCATGTTGGGCGATTGACACCCCTTTTGTGTCGACTTCAACAAATATATTCCAGGAAAAAGGTAATGCCTTGGATACTCCCTCCCTCAATAGGGATATCCTTGGGACCACATTGGGAACCATTATTGCCTAATGATGTCATCTGTCTCCTTAACATTCGACATCAACTCAAGCATTCATGTCAAGGTGGTGTCGTACTTAGTTACTATTGCAGTTCATTCATTTAGTCCAATACCCCCGCATCACTAAGCACCTAATCCAGTAGTGCTTACATTATGATATGAGGGAGGTACCCATAGCCGAAAACCTATGCATACCACAACACCCATCAATAGTGCTTCACCTGGGTTATGCATAGGGGAACCATACTTTTCCTATTATCATCGTCAGCTATCAGCACGTCAACAACCACCACATTGACTGGAGAAAAAATAGTCTTTGTCTAATTGTAATCAATTATGATTAGCCATCATAATGAGCATGGGACATGTCCACCTCTTATAGACACGCCATTTTTTGTAGGTTTTCACCAGAGCATGGGTATCATTGATACTCAGTTAAGGGGTTTTTCTCTACTCATCTCTACAACACGCCATCCTCTCTCTCGAAAAGTTGATCAAGGAACAAAGCTAGATGGAACACAAGTTATCCTTTGTTTGAGAGAGAGGATAGATTGTGATGGTAATTTTGATGGTTAAGGAACAAATGTAGATCAAATGAATTCAATAATTTGAACTATGTTGGGATAATTTGATCAAAGTTAGATCAACTGAATTCAAGAATCTGAAATCTGTTGAATTTTAATTTGAATTCAGATATAAAAGCTATTTTGATTTTGATGTGAAGATCCAACCACAATAAGTATGACTAGGATAATAATGCATTGGTCTAAACACTTGAGCAATGGCAACAATATACCATTGTAAAGAAACTATCTTACACAATGACCATTGCCTTTATGAGAAACCTAAAAAAAATCAATCAAAAAATTCTAAGTTAACAAATTAGGGGAGGGGTGCAATTATTATTAGATTGATTCATTTTTAAGATAATTACGCAAATATGAGTTCCATTAACAGTAAATAAAAAATGGCATAGTATACCATTGGTAAAGAAACTAGCTTACACAGTGACCATTGCAAATAATGATATGAAATGGATCATAAATAAAACTGAAGTAGAATTGAATATTTGCCAACAGTGAATTGATTGTTAACTCGATCGCTTAATGTGGTAGACTAAAGGAAATCAATTGATTTATGGCTTAATCAATAGCTTAAGAAGCATCATTAAACATGAAATTGTAGCAAAGAACAAAGATAGAATACAACATTAATTATGGAGTTCGTCCCTGTTGGACTACGTCTCTGGGTCCGTTTTCAAGATGGGCATCTATTTTATTAAGGATTGATCGAAGGAAGTATTTACATAGAAAAAAAACCAGACAAAACATGCTCTCAAGCACCTCTGGTCTCTATTAACAGAAACCTCTCTCTCTTAGCTTTGCAACGCCTATCGCGGTTCCCAATTCCGCCTCCGGACGACCAAGAAACATTGAAAACAAAATTGCCTCTCTCTCAGAATCTGAGTACGAAGTCTTCAAAACCTCCCATATATTCGCCATGAGAAAAAAGATGAATTTATAGTGTTGCAGGTTCATATTCAAGCTTAGGCCAAATATGGCATGAATAGTTTAGTAATATAGGTTATGGTCTTGGTCTTATTGCATGGTGCCACCTAGGAGATTAGTTACATGGTCATAACTTCTACACATAGTGCTTTTAACAAAGAAAAACCCAAATTAGACTTTAGGATATAATTAAACCACTGGTGTTCAACTGATAGTATGGAGAATGGGTTAACCGCTGATATGTGACCAGGCGGTCTAACCCTTGGCGGCGACTTGGAGGATAAGACCCTACGGTTCTGGTAGCGGTTGGCATGTGACAACTATTCCCTACGGCTTATCCTGACGGTTATTTTAGGACCATTACATACATTATTTCTCCTTATCATCTTTATACCATGTAATTAATTTACAAACACGTTTTCACCATCTCACCACTTAGGATTTCAGACAAATTGCACCATGATCAACTCGAGGATTTCCTCTTTGGACAACACTGGAGAAACTGACAAAATTGAAGATACACTGACTTCCTTGTCGAACTGAACTGACATAAGATCCTCCTGGATCAATCCTCTCCACTTGAAAGATTTTGGACCACAAAAGTTTGATTTAAGTAGATATCAGGTGAGGGTATAGCTCCCTCACTCTTCTGGTCTCCATCCACCTCTCCTCGCTTGGTTTCATGCCCTTGAGTCCCACTCGAAGATATTCAACATCTCCATGCCTTGAAGATTGAACCTTCCTGTCCAAGTTGGTATCTTCCTGCAACTCATTCATATATTCAAGTGCCAAATCATCAATAGTAGGAATTTGTGTATCTTCCTCTGGATCCATGATCATTCGAGGTTCATACAACTTCAGATTTTCCATATTTACAACTGAATAAATACACATGTAAGGAGGTAAATCTAACTGGAATGCATCATTTCCAATCTTTTCCACAATCTTGAAAGGACCATATCTGATGGGTTTCAGTTTCTTACCTTCACCTTTTAACCTGTCTTTACTGATATACAACCATAGTTGATCGCTGACTTGAAATTATGATCGAATCGATGCTTGTCATGGAGCATTTTGTACTTGGCGTGACTCTTCTATAATTGATCATGCACTACTTCATGTATCTGTTGTATACATTGAATGAACTTAACTGCTTTGTTTCCACCATCGTGTCCACTTACTTCTTCTTCTCCAAACATGAAATCCATTGGTGACTTTGGTAGATACCCAAAACATGTTTGAAATGGTGACCGATTAGTCGAAGAATGTAAGGCTCGATTGTAAGCATGTTGCACATAAGGTAAAGAGTCATCCCACAACTATGATGTTTGTTGTGGTAACCTCAGAGAATATGTATCACCATCCTATTTACCACTTCTGTCTGTCCATCGGTTTGTGGATGAAAATTTGTGCTCTTCTTCAACGTTGTGTCCGTGAGTCCTCACAAACTGGACCGAAACTCTCTTACAAACCGAGTGTCTCGATCAGAAATAATGGAATTAAGTAACCCAAAATGAACCCATACCTATTGAAAGAACATTTGTGCAGTCTGTTCGGTAGTCACTTGCTTTTTGCATGGAACAAGAATGCACATCTTTCTGAATCTATCAACCACAACATACATGTAATCATGCCCTCTCCCAGACACAGGAAGTCCTCCAACAAAGCCCATGGAAATGTTGTCCCATGGTCGCAAAGAAAATTGGAGTGGCATGTACAAACCGATCTTTCGATTGCTTGGCTTGCTGGTCGAACACATCACACATCATTTAATGTACTTAACAAATGTTTCATACATGTGAGGCCAGTAAAAAGACCTTTGAATATGCGCCATTGTCTTGCTTACGCCAAAATGTCCTGTAATGTGAAAAGAATTTGCTTCTCGAATAACATGCACCCTTTCTGTCTGTGGTATGCACAACTTACCCAGATGATATAACAACCTATCATGAACATGAAAATTGACTTCTTCCACCTGAGTACCATGAGTTAGTGATTCATAAATATCTTCAAAATCAGCATTTGTATTATATTGTTCTAAATAACTTTCATGTTTTAAATAACTATTCTGTAGTACTATTGAAGCATTCAAAGATGGTCTAGACAACATATCAGCTACTTTGTTTGTTACCCCTTTATTGTACTTAATTACTAAGTGAAATTGTTGAAGAAATCCCATCCATCTGTAATGACAAGATTGTTGCAACTTAGTCTAAGATTGAAGGTACTGAAGCAGCTGATGATCTGTGTGAATCACTGTTTCCTTACCCATTAAGTAGTGTTTCCATTTATTTACACTTTCAACCAAATAAACATTTCTTTATCATATGTCAGATAATTTATAAACCTTAGAAAAAGTTTCAGAATGAAAAAAAATAGGTTCCCCTTTTTGAAGTAAGACTTCACCCATTGCATAACCACTAACATCTGTTTCAATTTCGAATGGCTGTTGAAGATTAGGTAAAGCTAAGATTGGTGTTGTAAAAATTTTCTGCTTAAGTGTATCAAAAGCTTTTTGTTATTTCCCTCCCCACTGAAAGGAAACTTTCAAACCTGTTAAAGCATGTAATGATGATGAAATCAAAGAAAACTGAGCAAAAAAATTTCTCCAATATTGAACTACACCTAGAAAACCCCTAACTTCAGTTACATTCTATGGTCTTCGCCACTTAACAATCACATCGATTTTAGCTGGATCTATCTTCAAATTTCTAGCTCCAACTATGTAACCAAGATAATTCAATGAATTTTTGCCAAACTCACATTTGGAAAGCTTAAGGTACAATTTTTCCCTCTGCAACACTTCGAAGCCTGTTTAACGTGCCTAACATGCTCTTCCATACTGGAATTGAAAGGATATCATCTAAGTATATTATGACAAATTTATCAATGTATGGGCGGAATACATCATTCATAACCCGCATTAAAGTTGTTGGAGAATTACACAAACCAAAAGGCATTACTAACCATTCAAATAGTCCCTGCCTTATTTTGAATGCAATTTTACAGATGTCATCTTATGCAATGTGAATTTGATGATACCCACTATGCAAATCCAACTTAGTGAAATAGACAAAAATTTTCAACTGATCAAGTAAATCATCTATCCTAGGAAGAGAATACCTATCTTTTATTGTGATTTTGTTTAAGGCCCTAAAGTCGACACACATTCTCCATATCCCTTATTTCTTAGGAACCAAAATTATGGGTGAGCCACATGGAGATGAACTGGGTCGAATGAAACCTTTTTCAATCAACTCTTGGATTTGTTTATTTATTTCTTCATTCTCTATGACTGACATGTGATACATTCTGGCATTAGGACTCAGCATCAGACATCAATTGTATCTCATGTTGTATTTCATGTTTAGGAGGAAGATGTTTTGGTTCTTTAAATAGACTTTGAAAAGACTCTAGCACTTTAACCAAACTATCTTTAAACTAAGATTCACAACCTGAAAAAGCATCATGTTGATCCTTGTGTTGTTATTTTACAACCGTGAGTACATATTTGTTACTCGAACTTATTAGTTGCTTCATTTGATTAAATGTAACTAAATCCAAGTGCTTTTTGAGTTTATGTGCCCTAACAATGTATTCAATTCCATCTTTCTTCAGATGATATTTATGCTATTTTCTATGAAACACAGCATCACGATCATAGAGATAAGGACTCCCTAGAACTACCCCACATATTTCTTTTTGAATCACATCTAAATCCACTTCATCAATGTAATTAGCTATGATAGAAAATTTTAAACAAGATTGCTTTGTGACATTAATCTGAGTCTCTTTATTTAGCCAACCTAATGGGTATGGTCTTGGATGATTATGTGTCTCCAAACCCAATTTCTTAACTAAACCTTCCGATATTAAATTTTCCTGTGATCCACTCTCAAAAAATGTATCTATTTTTTGTGCTTAGAAGTTATCCTTATATAAAATAATTCAATTCTTTTATCCTCATTTAGATGATTTATGCTTGAAGAAGTTGCAAAAGTACTAGAACTTGAACTAGTGTCAAAACTTTTACCTATCAAAGCCATTGCGGTTATTTTCCTTTCATCACCTGAATCAGAGCCCAAATCTTTTTGGGTTGCTACATTAACCTTCTTTTCACCTTTCTTTTTCTGGAACTTCTTTGGTCTGAGTTCTGGGTGAAGTTTCCAACATATGGCTTCATCATGTCTGATCCTCTGGCAGTGAGTACAAGTAGGTCTTTCACTTTCCTTCTGAGTTGTCACTAATTTCTTTCCCTTCGAATTTCTCTTACTCTTGATGTCTTTGGAATCCTTGATTTCCAACTGTTTGGATGTTTTCGGTGAAAACTTGAACGATTTGCTACCTGATTCAATATTTATGTCTTGAACACTTGCTTCATCAAATTCATCAGGATTAAACATCAATAATGTATGTTGTAAATATGAATGTAAAATGCCAATGTACTTTAATAAAGTTTCACGTGTATCTAATGGTATACCAAGCGCCAAAGCTTTATTCCTAAACATTAATTATGCCCTTTACCTTGCCTAAAATGTTGCCAATCAATAACAGCTTGTTGCATGTATCCCAAAGGATAGAATTGTTTTCTGAGAGATTTTAAAAACTTAGACCATGAAGAGATGACTTTACCTTTTTGCTTTAAATCTACTTGAGTTTAACTTTCCCACCAGATTAAAGTTGTTCCCCCCATCCTAAGTGAAACTAACTAAATTTTTGTTTTTTCATCAAAAATGTTCTGAACTATACAATACACTTCTAACTGCTTAATCCAATTATCTAACTTTTCAAGATTCATTTCGCCATCATAAATAGGTAGTTCACATTTTACATCAATTTTCAAAAGAGATGATTTCTTAGGTTTCTTTTATGTTTCAGAATTAGAACTGGAAGAAGAAGAATAAGATGATGATGGAGATGATGGAGGAGAAGAAGGTTTATCAGCCTTGCCTTTTCCCTTGTCCTTCTTCGATGCCTTTGAAGAAGAACCTGCATCTCTCGCCTTCTTATCTTCATAGATTTCTCCCAAAATCTGTTGCATGCTCAAAAACATTTGCTAAAACTATTCTTGATCAAAGATCTTACCTTCAAGAGTTTCACCTATATCTTATCCTGTCATTGTCAATCGATGAGTGAATTTTCGCTTTCCAATTTCTAGGTCAACCTCCTCAGGTGTTCCTTCTCCATGTCATGACCTGGACCTACTTAACATTCACTGGCAAAAATTCTACAAAACGAAACCTGCTCTGATACCAAAATTATACGATCTAAAATGGATCATAAATAAAATTGAAGTAGAATTGAATATTTTCCAACAGTGAACTGATTTTTAACTCAACCGCTTAATGTGGAAGACTAAAGGAAAGCAATTGATTTATGACTTAATCGAGAAGTTAAGAAGCATCATTAAACATGAAATTGCAGCAATAAATAGAGATAAAAGACAACAAACATTGAACACGTAGTTCGTCCCTATTGGACTTCGTCTCTAGGTCCGCTTTCATGATGGGTGTCTGTTTTATTAAGGATTGATCCAAGGAAGTATTTACACAGAAAAAGACTAGACTGAACATGCTCGCAGGCACCTCTGCTCTCTGTCAATAGAAAGCTCTCTCTCCTAGCCTTCCAACACCTATCTCAATTCCCAATTCCACATCCAAACAATCAAGAAACACTGAAAACAAAATTTTCTCTCTCTTAGAATCTGAGTATAAAGTCTTCAAAACCTCCCATATATTCTCCATGAGAAGAAAGATGAATTTATAGTGCTGCAGGTTAATATTCAAGCTTAGGCCAAAGATGGCATGAATAGTTGAATAATAGAGGTTATGGTCTCAATCTTATTACATGGTGCCACCTAGGAGATAAGTTACATGGTCATAACTTCTACACATAACACTTTTAACAAATGAAAACCCCCAAATTAGACTTTAAGATATAATTAAACCACTGGTGGTCAACTAACAACGCAGAGAATGGGTTAACCGTTGGCATGTGACCAAGCAGTCTAACCCTTGGTGGCCACCTGGAGGATAAGACCTGATGGTTTTGGTAGCGGCTGGCATGTGACAACTCTTCCCTATGGCTTATCTTGATGGTTTTGGTCTTCAAACTATGGCTTGAACCGACGGTAATATCTAGAACTTTATCTCTATTCACATGCCTCTGATGGTTAGACTTTCGTTGCGATCAAGTCCGTGGTTAGCCTGCTATTATATCATTTCATTTGTTTGTAGTTCATTTTAATACAAAGTCCGAAAGGGGTTTTTTTTTATAGGTTCTGTGCATATGTTTACACCATAGGTTTTACACCATGTCTTACATTGCACTAGGATATTAAGACTTAGGACTCTTAAGACCATTACATCCATTATGTCTCCTTGTCATCTTTACACCATGTCAGGAATTTACACATACATTTTCACCATCTCACCACTTAGGATTTCAAGTCACCATGAAGACAAACTGCATGATGATCAACTCAAGGATTTCCTCTTTGGACAACGCCAACAAAACTAACAAAATTGAAGATGCACTGACTTCCTTATCGAACTAAACTGACATAAGATCCTCCTTGATCAAATAATTATGCCATTAATAGTAAATAAAGAATCCAACTTCCCCAACTAGAAATGCATTACAGATATGCATTACATAATATATATATATATATATATTATATATATTAATATATATATATTATTATATATATATATTATATATATATTTATATATATGTGAGAATAATAATTCAAGATATATATATTTTTTCTTATTCCAATCACGGACAAAATTACAAAGGTAAGAAACATGTTGGTATGAAACTCCTTTTAACATGTTTTCAAAGAATTAAATGAGAAGAAAGATAAGATTTCTAGTTTGGAAATTATTTTTATTTCGATGTGAAGATCAAACTACAATGAGTATGACCAGGATAATCATGCACTAGTCTAAAAACTTGAGCAATGGAAACAATATACCATTGGTAAAGAAACTAGCTTACACAGTGACCATTGCAAATAATTAACAACAAATAATTACTCCATTAATAGTAAATAAAGAATCCAACTTACCCAATTTGAAATGCATTACAGATACGACATTATATATGAGCATAGTAATTCAAGATATGTAATTTAATTCTTATCCCAATCAAGGAAAAAATAAAAAAGGTAAGAAACATGTTGGTATGCATCTCCATTTAACATGATTTCCAAGAATTAAATGAGAAGGAAAATAAGCTTCCCAATCTGGAAATTATTTTTATTTCAACGTGAAGATACAACTACAACAAGTATGACCAAGATAATCATGCACTGGTCTAAACACTTGAGCAATGGAAACACTTTACCATTGGTAAAGAAACTAGCTTACACAGTGACCATTGCAAATAAGTAACAACAAATAATTGCGCCATAAATAGTAAATAAAGAATCCGACTTCCCCAACTAGAAATGCATTATAGATATGGCATTACAAATATATATGTGTGTGTGAGAGAGAGAGAGCATAAAAATTCAAGATATATAATTCAATTCTTATTCCAATCATGGACAAAATCAACAAGGTAAGAAACATGTTGGTATGCATCTCCTTTTAACATGTTTTCAAAGAATACACAGACCTTTGAGAGAACACATAGACCTCTGTCAAGACGAAACCCTAGCATATATCTGTGCAACAATTAAAGCCTTCAAAAAACTTCAGTTAATGTCAAGATGAAACCAAAAATAACCACGACCTTTGAGATATTACACAAACCTCTGTTAAGACGAAACCCTAGCATATTTCTAAGCAAAAATTAAACCCTTCAAAAAGCTTCAACTAATGTCAAGATGAAACCAAAAATAACCGCGACCTCTGAGATAATACACAGACCTCTGGCAAGGTGAAGCCCTAGCATATTTCTAAGAAACAATTAAACCCTTTAAAAAGCTTCAACTAATGTCAAGACGGAACCAAAAATAACCATGACCTCTGAGATAATTCACAGACCTCTCTCAACATGAAACCCTAGCATAATTCTGAGCAACAATTAAACCCTTCAAAAAGCTTCATCTAATGTCAAGGCAAAACCAAAAATAACCATGACCTCTGAGATAATGCACATACCTCTATCAAGACGAAACCTTAGCGTATTTCTGAGCAACAATTAAACCCTTCAAAAAGCTTCATCTATTGTCAAGACAAAACCAAAAATAACCATGACCTCTAAGATAATACACAGACCTCTATCAAGACGAAATCCTAGCATATTTCTGAGCAACAATTGAACCCTTCAAAAAGCTTCAGTTAATGTCAAGACAAAACCAAAAATAACCATGACCTATGAGATAATACATAGACCTTTGTCAAGACGAAACCCTTGCATATTTATGAGCAATAATTAAACCCTTCAAAAGCTTCAGCTAATGTCAAGGCGAAACCAAAAATAACCACAACCTCTAAGATAATACACAAACCTCTATCACGGTGAAACCCTAGCATATTTATGAGCAACAATTAAACCCTTCAAAAAGCTTTAGCTAATGTCAAGACGAAACCAAAGATAACCACGATCTCTGAGATAATACACAGACCTCTGTCAAGACAAAACCCTAGCATATTTCTGAGTAATAATTAAATCCTTCAAAAAGCTTCAACTAATGTCAAAATGAAACCAAAAATAACCACGACCTCTAAGATAATACACAAACCTCTGTCAAGGCGAAACCCTAGCGTATTTTTGAGCAACAATTAAACCCTAGCATATTTATGAGCAACAATTAAACCCTCAACTTTGACAATAATAGTTAAACCCTAGCTCTCCAAACTGTTACAATAACAATTACACTGTCAAAATGTGTTTAAGGAGACTGACCCATTCAATATTTAATCCCACAATTCACACAAAAAACCCACACAGTTGAAAGTGTTTAAAAACACAGACAGATAAGTTGAACAAAGGCACAATAATCCATCTGTTTAAAAAACATAGAAAGAAAGGCTAGTGGGATAATGTCCTACCTTCCAACTCTCATTTCATTGGCTTCCTCCATGCTAGCGTGCCACAGGAGCCCCAAATGTTCTAAAAAACCATAGCTCCAACTGCAAATCGCACAATGACTGCAAGACAGGCTTGTCGTGGGGTTAAACATCCCTAAACCTGCATAAAAACATCGAAATTCTCCCATAAAGCTTAGAATCTTACTAGTTTACCTGAAAAAACCCTACATAGCCTGAAACCACGATACCCAGCACCGAGCCGAGCCAAATCTGCCACAGTGACGAATGTAGACAAATACCCAAACCAATACACTAGACGGGGATGAAAAAACAACCCAATAAACTAGACCAAAACTCTAGATAACAACTGAACAACCTCTCGAGAAAGCATTAGAAATGCCCCATATCACACTATCTGCATCGCCAAGGACGATTATGGCTATGACTAACATTGTAGCAGCGTCACGCAATTTCCTGGGAGAAAAAACGAATCAGTACCATGCCCGAACAGAATAAGGAAGTGTCTTCGAGAAGCCTCCAAGATACAACAGTAAACTAACCCTACTGCTCCCTAGACCTGCTGAACCGGTCACCACGTATGGAGGACACCTATCTGCAGGCGGAGGACATGTGTCGTACAACACCTTAGAATGTATGTGTGACATCTCTAGCATCTAAGTTGGACACGTTCGGGTAATGACATCCCTCCCCTAGTTAAATTTCTTGGTTTCTATGATTATCAAATTTGACAGTTTCTATAATTGTTTTACAAAAAGATTTAATCACTCCAACTAGGAATTAAAACTGACTCTTTATGCCTATTTTCACCTTTTTTTCCCTGTTAAATACTGGTTATTTTAAAATAAACACTTCATCTTGACAAGTGTCATAATGAGTGGCATGTAATAAAATAACAAGTTTCAATTTTTTTGTTATATATATGTGTGTGTGTGTGTGTGTGTGGTTTCACCAATCCCATCTAATTTATTGTTTACAGTGTCAGATTCTACTGAGGATCTTTGTGTTGAAAACATTAACTATATGTTTGTCTAAATAAAACTTGTATTAATTAGAGATTTACATTGAAATCTTGAATCTCAATACAAATTGTGTTGCCATTATTGAGATTCTGCGACCTAGAGAGAGTTGATCATAAGTTATTGGGAGTCTGCTACCTAGAGAGAGAGTTGGTCACAATTTACATAATATAGTCATAGAGGTAAACTCGGAATTAACAATTAATTCGGTCAAAAAGATAGGCACTGGCACTGCACCAGACAAAGTTTTGAACCACTGGAGACTTTTGCAGGTCTATCACCGAATTCAATCTCACCTAAGAATACTAAGAACTCTTAGTTTTGTTCATGTGCGCAGAGATGCCAACAGAGTGGCGGACCGGCTAGCTAATGAAGGGGTGCTATGTACAAGAGACAACAAGTGTTGCTCGTGGGAGTCGGTTCCTGCAGGACAACTGCGTGAGGACTGCTACACTCTGGCCCGCATAGACAAGGAGCATTATCAGTACATGAAGGGGAAATAGCTAGTTGAGAATTAAGCAAATGGATGATAAGGGTTTGACAAACAGACTACCCGAGAATTGGCATATTTGGGTCTCACAGATGGATGGAAGGCAGAGGAGAAAGAGTGCGAAACAAAATGGTGGCACCAAGAGCTTTGCTACAGTACAAGGTGGTTTTGCTACAGTTACAGTGGTTTTTGGGCATTCACATTACCATAAGTGGTTTAACAAAAATGCTTTCGATGCCACTAACTATTCAACATGTGGCTCAAGGAGGAGAGAGAATACCGCCTTCATTGGGTGGGTATTCCTCGCTCTTCTTTCCAGCCCAATATCCTTTTCAACCATAGGATCCAGTGGTAGCAGATCTACAGACGAGGCTTGTGGTGCAAGTTGGCGGGACTAGAATATCCTCCTAGTACATTTCTATTCAGGAGCGGGATCGGGGAATTTCTAGAGGAACAACTGCTCGATAATTATCTACCTTGCGGACCCTAAATATTTTCACCGTGGTCTCTATTTCCTCATCAGGTCTGCGTAATGACTTCTTGATTTCACTTGTTTTTGTTCAGTTTTAGATCCTAGACCGTTAAGAATGGTTTAGGAGGTTGTTCTGTTTTGTGGGCCCTTAGCCAAGAATTCGAGTAGTTGACTCAGGTCCCAAAGCACAGGGTGCCAAGTTAATTCTTTCGCATTCTTCTCCTCTGGGGTTGTATTTTATGTAACCAATTTTTTAGCTTGAAATGAATAGAAAGTCTGATTCTTACTGCAGCCAAAAAAGAGAGTAGTTCATAAGTTATATATTAAGGAGATCACCTTGCAAGAGAACTACTTATTAAACCCGTTACTGATAATCAATGACGGCAAATCCTATTTCCAACTCCACTGCATTATAAATGCAGTCTGACATGCAAGGGGAATAGGGGTTGCCTTGCATTTATATTTCTCTCAAAGTTAACTTTGGCATGTTAGCAGCAAGGCAACCCCTATTCCCCTTGCATGTCAGACTGCATTTATAATGCAGTGGAGTTGGAAATAGGATTTGCCATCAATGACCAGTAAAAATAAATATTAAAAGTGATATGAAAAGTACTTTAAAACCAAAACCGTCATAAAAAAATTTCTTGATGGCCAGGGGGCCCGGCAAATTTAACACGACTCCAACGACCAAAGTCAAAATTCCACCTCTGCTGCAGGTAGCCATTCAATGATGCAACTCCAAAAAAAAATCAGCCATGCACAGTGTTTGGTCACGTAAATCGAAATCTTCATTATGCGCCATTTCGACAGAATAAGTACGATATGGCCAATCAATATAAGCGACTTTGGGTACAGCTGATGTGAACAATCAGTGTAGCCGTGGAAATTTCTGAGACCAAGACCACTGATATGAGCAAATGATCTGACAACCAGCTACTGGGAGAGCTTGATGTGATATGAGATGAGAACCAAACCGTGAAAGAATATACGTTGATTTTACCAATCTAAGAAAGTCTCAGTCACATCATGCATAAATCTCAGTACTATCGTATCAGTGTATGGCTCACCTTCAGTCTCGCCTCTCAGCCTCTCAGCGTTATCGTATCACTTTAAAGCTACTAAAGTGATACGCACTGAATGTAGTCCAGTGATCCATTTAATGCTCTCTCGGCCACTCCCGCTTCATATAAAAAAATGAAGCTCTACAGTTTGGCTGTACAATAATTTCGTCCATGATAAGATGGGTCGTTCCAATTTTTTGGTGTATGGCCTTTTTAATATAGGGCCGGAACCTTTGATAAAGGAAGAACGATACACTGCAATACAGCTCTAGGAATTTGAAGTTTTAGCAAATAGGAAACTTGAAAGGATCGGTTTATTGTCATTCTGCAACTTCGAAATATGCGGTCGTACATAAAATATAACTAAAAGTTTGAGTTGTCCCTCGTATTTGCATTTTCGAATTTATTGTTTCACTATGATCACGTAGATGAGCATTATTAGAGCATGAAGAGGAGGGATTATGATATGTTACTGAGCACACAGTTTGCGACGTTGCTCACATGGATAGGTGGTTTCAGTTTTCAAATTTTTTTTTTTTTTTTTAATGTGTGAAAAACATGGAATGATCTGGTATTTTGGATAAGGAAATATATTTTCAAAGAGAAAAGGGTTTTTAAGTTTTCAATGTGTTTTTTTTCTAATTGCATTTAGATGGAAAAATAATAGCAGATTGAATCATTCGATAGGGCAATTTAACTAAGGAATATATAAGATTATAGTAAAATATATAACAAAACTACTCTGTAAAATTATAAAATAAGTTTCACTCGGGTGATTATAATCTAAGAAAGTGCATTACATTCATAGTAAAAGTGACTTGTGGACTAGCTTTTGATTGAGAAGTTTCAATCCAAAGTTCAACTTTGGGGGTATTAAGTGGTTTTAAAATATGAGTCTTAATGAGTTGATTAGTATTTGGTATGGTGTTGATAGATGGTATTTAAGCATCTATTCTCCAGGTTTAATGTGTGGTTTATTTTTTTTTATAGGTCTATTCTCTGGGTTTAATATGTGGTTTATTCTTTTTTTTCTATATACTATATTATACTGGACTTGATTTTACATTAGGTAGGTCTCATTTTATCAAGGTGTAAGCTAATTAACACAGGCTTAGGTAATCATTGTTGGAGTAACCAAGGGAGGGTAATATAGATTCATCATGGGTCCACCATAATAAGGACCAATACAAGTCTAGCCATGCACATCTAGATGTGCATGGGAGGTAGCATATGAAGTGCTAGTACCTACTTGAGAGGATGAATGAGAAGAATCCTGAGGGGGTTTTGACACTTATTGGGCCACAACCCATCACGTGGTTAGATATTTTGTACTCACTAAGTTATTTAGCGGTATTAAGTGGTCAAAATCACTTATGGATGGCACTCACTCATTGGGCCACACTTTGTACTCACTAAGATATATAGCGGTATCAAGTGGTCAAAATCACTTATGGATGACACTCACTCATTGGGCCACACTTTGTACTCACTAAGTTATTTATCGGTATTAAGTGGTCAAAATCACTTATGGATGGCACTCACTCATTGGGCCACACTTTGTACTCACTAAGTTATATAGCGGTATTAAGTGGTCAAAATCACTTATGGATGACACTCACTCATTGGGCCACACTTTGTACTCACTAACTTATTTAGCGGTATTAAGTGGTCAAAATCACTTATGGATGGCACTCACTCATTGGGCCACACTTTGTACTCACTAAGTTATTTAGCGGTATTAAGTGGTCAAAATCACTTATGGATGGCACTCACTCATTGGGCCACACTGTACTCACTAAGTTATTTAGCGGTATTAAGTGGTCAAATCACTTATGGATGGCACTCACTCATTGGGCCACACTTTGTACTCACTAAGTTATTTAGTGGTATTAAGTGGTCAAAATCACTTATGGATGGCACTCACTCATTGGACCACACCAACCAATCAGGTGGTTAGATATTTTGTACCCACTAAGTTACCTAAGGGTATTAAGTGGTCAAAATCATTTATGGATGTCACTCATCGAGCCACACCAACCCGTCACATGGTTATATATATTATACCGACTAAGTTTTGAATCAACAAAATTTATGCAAAGAGTGATTTAACAAAACACCATTAAACTAACCATTTTACTAACTATAAATAAAAAAATTTAAAATAATAACTTATAATTCTATTTTAAATAACAACTTATAATTCTTTTAAAAAATCATATAAAGAAAATATATAATTAATATCATTTGAAGTCATGTGTCTAATATAATGGGGACTTTACTAAGTGTACTAAGTCAAAATCTTAAAAACAAAAAACAAAAAATAGCAAAACATACATAATAGAGAGAAAATATGTGACTGATACTATCGATTGAAGTCATTTGTTAATTGGGGTTTTACCAAGCAAGCTAAACCAACACATGGGTACTTAACTTGTTATTGTTTTTTATATTATTTGGCTATTTTGAACAAGGTTAATTTAATTTATTTTTTTATGTTAGAACCTAATCTTAAAGGAGGTGTATATATAACAAAGTCCTCCTCTGTAAATAATCCATCGACAAAGGCTAAAGGTAAATCTTCTTACTGCAATGTAATTTCCTTGTTCACGTGTTTAGGTATTATAATGATATCCCTTGTGGCCATTACAAAGTGGCATTACATTTATGTTGCATTTTAATTGGATTAAAATTTGTTGAAAATTTTATGTAGATTTACTCTATATTTATGATCTCAACATGCTAGTGTGAATTATTTCTTCTCTATCCAACATTGTTTTAAAGTAGTTCAAAGGTTGAAACTATGACTTTCTAAAGATGTCTATAGATTTATATGGTTTTTTACCCTTTTTTTCACAACACCCTCCTCTTTGGGCAATTTTTTGTTATTTCTATGGATTTAAAGGGCAATCCTACATATTTGTGCCCTTTTCTAAGGCAACACACTCCCCTTTTTCTCTTTTCAACCAAATTTCTATTTTTTTCAAGGCAACACTAGTATCTTGTGCATCTATGAATGGAGATTGCTTGGTCGTCATCTTAAGCATGGAAATTACCATATTTGGACTAATCAAATGATAATATTTCTTCACACCAATGTTTCATGGATGCATTTGGAAAAACCCTTTATGCTCCGTACAATGACAACTATGACCTTATTTTATTGAAAATTGATAAAACCCATAGAATGATTACTCTCTATGTTGAGCTAGGTCTTGTTCATCACACAAGAATAACAAAAGTGCAAAGTAAATTTGGGATACTTTTCACAACTTATTCGACATAGTGAACACTACTTATAACACCCCCAGGATAACCCTTGTGTTGTATTTGTATATATCTCTATTGTGTTGGTCAAGTAGGTTTTGTTGGGCCTGTGTGCCCATTTATATATATACATTTTGGGGTTTACACACCCACGTGTGTGTGTGTTTTGGGGCCTACGTGCCCATGTGTATATATTCATTTTGGGTTTGTGTATTTATGTTCATATGTTTTGAGGCCAAAATTCTTGTGTTGTTAAAGGCCAATGATCCTAACATCCAATATGCAAATTTCCCATATCTTAAAACAACACACCACTACTATAGACTGAGTTAAACATGAGAGTTAGGGGGCTAGGACTCCACAAAAGGGAAAGATTAGGAATTGGAACCATAACATGGGCGCTAAACCATTAAAATAATACTATATTCCAAAAGTGACTTTATGAACATATCCCAAATTTATGAAAACATGACATAAGCCTAAGTCCAAAATAAGTGGAGGGGAGTGGTTGGTGTGAGTTCCTAAGTGACGAGGGTGAGATTCTCATGTGACACTTGGCTAAAATATCACATGCATTCAAAAATCATGTTCTCTTATTCTTTCAATGATCAATCAACCATCATTTCTCCTGTAACCTACTACTCCATTGTAGGTTCATTGTTAGTTCACTATTATTTCATTGCCAATTCATTGTTGGTTCATTACTAGTTCATTGTTGGCCCCTGTCAAGCTGCTAAACCATATGGTTGAGTCATTGAAACAAAGTTGTGTTCCTTAATCCTCCTTTTGGCCCTTATTTTAGGTTTCATTGGTGCTCGGCCAATCATCCCCTATGGCATTGGTGGCCCCTATATCCCATCCTTTGGCTTCCAGTCGCTTAACAAGGTAAAAATGTTAGTTGAGACTCCATATTCACTTAGATTGATCAGGAAATTTGGAAAGGGTAATAGTTCCCTCATCCCCATATTACCAATATAGAGGAAAAATAAGCATCAGTAGTAGCAAAGGCCATTTTAAGAAGCAAACTTTAGAGTAAGCGAGCTTGGATAGCCACTAAACTGTAACTTGGTAAATCTATGTTAAATCCCTTGATGGAATCTTGTGGCCAATTCTCCTTGCTAATCTTAGGGAAGGATGGAGCTTGGAGGGGGAATTGGCTAGGTAGAATTTCCCAGTGTGAAGCATGAGGGGTGCTTAAAAGGCTCTTGAGGGTAGTTGGAACTCTTAGAGCTACAGTTCTTTGAGACTTCTTGAGTAGTATGTGTTGAAAGCCCAAGAATATTAGTGGCACAACTTGATGGAAAATAAAGGAAGAAAGGGTGTGCATTACCTTGGGTTGTGTAGTTTGGGGGATGCAATACTGTAATTAGGGAGATTGGTAGAGTTAGTACCGAGGCTAGTACTTGTTTAGTACTATCGATATGACTATAGCTGCCTCTTGGTGAGCATTTTCATTGGTTGACTCATAGCCCTAGCTCAAGGATGACCCATTATTGATAGTATTAGAGTAGTAAGGTCTATGGATAGGTGGAACATCTAAGATTTGTAGCTAGTCGATGTCTTGTAAAAGATAACTATATAATTTACACTTTAAACGTATTGAATGTTGTGTTACTCTAAAGTGTAAATATCATTGTACACACTTATGTGTTTATGTGTGAATATATATTGTTTTGTTCATTATTATTGTTGTTTATCCATATTTCATCATTATATTTCTTTTCATCCATAATTATGCTTTCAGAGTGCAAAAAGAAGAGGAATAAACTCATAGGACCATTTTTACCGATTAGGCCCAGTTTGGTAGATTGGTGTGGGTGAATGCATGAATATGGGTGACACTTTTGGGCCAAATGTGGCAATGAAATTTCAAGTTGTTCCTCTTTTATCAAACTGAAGCCCTCAAAACTCATTTAAGCGTTGTGAATTTTGATTTGGAGTAAAAATACTATATGTGGAGAATTGTGTTGTTGTCCTAATGATATTTTTTGCAAAAATATTTAGTGTCATATATTCTCTCAATTTTCCATAATATGCAATGCTTGTCCTTGCAATTTTTCGCACATCATAAGAGGTATGTGTGTGTTCACATAGCATAACGTAGTCTAAAATGTGTGTGTAGATATATATTATATATATATATATATTATATATAATAAATATATATTATATATATATATATATATATTATATATTGAGCATGATCTACACAGAGAGAACTAAGTTTTCATATTTACAAAATATTTTTTAATGAAAAATTATATTTTCTATTATTTTTCGGAGTTGGAAAAGTAATAATTCTTTTGTATTTTAGAGACACATGTGTTCGCGTAACATTTTTTTAACTCTTTTGATAAATTTAAATACCAAGAGTATCCTTTTGATGAGGACTCGTAAACAAATATAGTGGTATTTTTTAAATTTTTTCATTTTGTATATTTTATGTTACTGATTTTTTATTCAACCCCATTGAAATTGTCCAAAAAAATTCAAAGATTACGTTTAAAAGAAATTAGATGAAAAATATCATATGAATTCAAAAGTGTCAACTTCATATGCCATTGGATAGAGGATTCTTTCACGAGTCCAACATAATCAACTCCACCACTGAAGGATAAATTCAGCCTTGAATCTGCTAGGGTACAAAATCCGGTTGCAAAGAAATTTGTAGAAGGGGTCCTAAAGTTGTGATGTTTAGGACCTTGGGAGCTCGATCGAGTGCTTAAAACACTCTTTTGAGAGCTTGATTTCGAAATTCAAATAGCTCAATCGAGAGTTTAAGAAACCCTCGATCAAGCCCTTAACATGGTTAAATAAAGGCCTGATCTATATTTAAAGCTCGATCTATCTTTAAGGCTCGCTCTAGCTTTAAGGATCGATCGAGCCACTTTTTTTAATTCCAAGCCTAGGTTGTATTGGCGGGAAATTTCAAAAACATGGCTTGATTGAGCTCCTAGATAACCTTTGGTTACATTGTTTAAGCCCTCAAACAACTTGATCAAGGGCTCAAATATTGCTTGATTGAGTGCTTAAAATGGCTCGATCGAGTTGTTGTTTTCACCCAAAATGCACCCTCTTTCCAAAAAGTGTAATCCAACTTCATGCATAAACCCATGTTTGAAACCTTTAGTGAACATTTTAGACATCAAATGACGTTTTTAGGGTAAAAACTCACCCCTTTAGTGCAACACTTTTTCTTTTCTTATTCTACAGGCATAAACCTTTCCAACGACACAAGAATAACCACAATCAGAGTCCATATGCAAAAATTATGCCACTAAGAAGTTGACCTCCCTAGTTTCACCACGATCATTCAAGAGGATGCCACATCATCCTCCATAACTCATGGAAAAGGGGCTAGCCACATGATTATGATAAGTAAGACTCTAAAAGAGTTCATATTATAGCTCTAGTTAAGAGTTGAAGGAGTCAACATAACCACTAGTAGGCTATCTAGTTGTGTTGTAACCACGCCATTAGGAGGAAAATGATTTCCATTCTTTCTGAGTGCATTTGTTTCATAGACAAGTAGAGTAGTCGGTAGGGATAGGGAAAGAGCACACATAGAAAAAAATTTCACGGTAACAGCCCACAGGCCATAAGCCTTACTTCTTTATACTCGTAGCTATTTTCTATTCAAAGAAAGAGAGCAGAGTTGTCTCACCTTCCAGCTACCTTTTCTCTCGAAAGAGTTTCTGAGGATATTTCTTGTGTCAAATGTGGGTTGTGATTTTTTATTTCGTTGTTCTCTATTTTCTACATAAATTTTAATTTGCATGCATACATAATAAATAATATTCTATAGATCTAGAAATCCAAAGAGGAATAAACCCTAATAGTATAGATTTTTAGATTTTTAAGTATAGTTTTATTATATTTATTGTGATGAACTTTCTAGTGGAATATACATGATAGTTTATAGATCATACTGGTAGCAGAGCAGGTTTCTTTGGGTATATTATGGATATTTGAAGGAGATCTATATCGATTAAGCCAAAAGTTAGAAAACATTAGTCATGGTGAACAAATTTATGAATAACCCTTGTGATCTTGCAGAGGAGAGGTTTTTGCAACTAGAAGCACAAATTTTTTATATAATTGATAATGTGAATATCCTCATGTTATCTCTAAGAAATAAGCTTGGGTTATTCAGAGAAAGTGGGGGTTCCAACGCAAAGGACCAATCATAGGGGAGATAAGAGATTGTTGGAAATACTGAGAAGGGGTTGAATCAATATTTAACTTTTTCTTTCAATATAGTATCATAAAACATTAACCAATAACATCATATCAAGGAACACAAGATATATATATATATATATATATATTATATATATATATATAATATATATAATATATATATATATATTTATATATATATTATATATTATTTATTATTATATGTATATAATAATATTTATTAAGGGAAAGTATAACTTTTAGTTTACCCCTACACACCTTTGATTAATCTATTAGCCACTACTAAAAAGTGTTGGGTGTGGGGCATGATTATCATTCCTAATTTGAGGTCTTTGTTTTAGCAGATGTATACCCCCAGGAAAATTTTTACCCCTCAAGCGGGGGGACCTTGTCCCCCTTGCGGGGGTTTTGGGTGGCCCATCCCCCCCCCGCTGGGGGGTCCGGGGGCCAGCGGTCCCCGACGGGGTTTTCGGCGGCAATGCCCCCAAATCTAAAAATAGATGTAAAATTTCTATGTAAAAGTATAGTAATTTCTAGTCAATATGGGTCGTTCATTAGGCGGATGATCTGACGGTAGAATTTGTGTTTAGTTTAGGGTTTTTTGCCCTCGAAGGCAACCCCTCTCTTTGTATGAGGGTATTGTATTGAGGCTGTGAGAGAAATAGATAGGTGAGACTGTGAGAGAAAACAGAGGATATTATAGTGGATCTGTTGTAGGTTGTGTCTCTTCATTGTGCTGGATAATAAAAAGGAAGGATTGGTTGTTTGGGGTGGACGTAGCCCAAACTAGGTGAACCACTTATATCTGTGTCTCTCTTGTTTTATGCGTTTTCTATGTTTACATTTCTACAATATTTTATGTGTTCCATTGCTCTATAATACATAATTTTCTAACAAAAAGGAGATAGGATCCTTGCTTTACCAGCATCCACTGGAAGGAGGTGACAAACTCCTGAAGGAAGCTACAACATCCTTTCCTAGCACCACCCTACCACCCTTTATAATAAAGGATAAAAACAAAATCTCTTTGGTTCTAGTACTAGGGATAGTAACCTAATTACAAAAAATACTCAATCCCTGTTGCTTTATTCTACAATAAAGATAATACAGGGCTAATACATGAACACTACAAAAATATAGCTTAACATAACAAGAATATATCACCACCAAAAGATCATCTCATACAAACATACTATCTAAATAATACATATCACAAGTACATTTTAATCTATTCCTAATAGTTCTTCTCTAATGCACTACTCCAAATGCATTAGCATACTCATAATAGACCTAACATTCTCAACAAACAGATCTGCAATAGCTAGAAATGTGTGTTGGTGATCTAATCAGGTAGTCACTCTTCACTACACAGAGCCATTGATTAATCAACGTTTTCAGGTTGCATATGTTTCTAAGAAAATAGAAGTGTATGTATCTTTATTATGTCCACACAAGCGCAACCTTCCTCCATACCCACAAAAACTTCATATATTACTTAACTAAGTTGTCAACCATCAAAATTGATCCAACTTTTTGGATTTTGGGTACTCAGTGTCAAAGTCATGGTCTCATGCAAGTGTAGCCTCCCATTTGGATAAAAACAAAACTTAATAAATTCATCAGTGAATAATGATTGGCAAACTATCACCCTTTAAAAATAAACCATGTAGAGAATCAAGTCTTTCCTTCATGTCTGAATGCATTCATACTTGGTCTTATGCCAAAACATACAAAAATAACTAGAACTTTTGATCACAACTCTTCATCTTGATATTTCTCCTTTTCCACTTTGGACTACTCCTCAAATCATCGTAGTTCAGATACACAAATTTTTCAATCATTGAATGTCCATGGTTAGGACATATTTATACACTTTGGGAGGAGGTATCTTAGGGCCAACTTGAACATTAACTTTTATTTAAATCCGATTAGAGGTTAATCAATTTTCATAGCTAAGTTCAATATGGAGCAAGGGCAACCAACACTCAAAAAACACCATGTAATGAGCCATCAAATAAATGCAAACTTAAATCATGAAAGGATCGACTCTCATACAATTTCTCAATTAAACAATGGCGTGCACCACCCAAAGAAATAGTTGCTCGTGGAAGTGGCATTTCATGAAACATATGAACATTATCTAGAATGACTTGGATTTTATGTGTAAGACTATGATGTGAAAAATATTCCTTCTCTAAGTTGTAACCCTTTAGACAGTTGCCTAAGATAATAATTTTATTCAAATTCTCAGGAGTTTAATTTACCTCCAGTACTTTGTCAGCGAGAATAGTTTCATCATGAAGAATGAAAACGAAAATGTGGGTCTATTCGTTGTCCTGCCATTTTTGTTAATAGAGAAACGAATATATTCAAAAGAATTTATATCTTTTCATTCGATTGTTGACAATATAGGGTCATCAAGGATCATACACCATAATATCATGCACCCAAAAAAATTCTCTTAACAAAATCGTTAAACATAACTACATGTGATGAGGCTCTAAATCAGAGTTATTATTTGACTTTATTACTCCATTCCATAGAGAATGACTTGTAATTGTGAGTAATGTGGGTATTCATTAAATATATTCATTGTAAGGTCACTTAGAATCAAACCTCTTTGAGTATGCAGTGTTATTTCTCATAAATCTTCATTTTCCAACGACCAAAACAAATATCAATAATATTTAACAATCGTGAATTGAGGACCTTTGGGGAATTATATTTTTGGCATTTTCACAAACAAGTCTTTGTGTAACTTGCATGAATATCGACAAGAAATTGCAGAGGCATCTTAAAAATACTTCATGAATGACCCATTCACCGTTTAACATCAATGACAATTTATTCCAACAATCTTCCCCTTTGTCATTGATGTCAACATTCATGCTCCCCCTATCTCAGGCCCCACATGTTGTCATGCTCTCATTTTCTCCATGCTTCACTAATTCCTTTCTCATTCTCTCTCCCCCTTTGACGTCAATGGTAACGAGCGTCTTTATTTTTTGAGGTTTCTCCCTTTGACACTATTTATTCTTCAACATGTTTTCTTCTCCAAACCTTACTAGGTCTACTTGTAAACATGCTTCTAGGGTTTTGATGATATCCTTTATAATTAACCCTACTATGAGCTTTACAATCCCTAGCCTTATGCACATAACTTGTACATGAATAACAACAACCAAGAAGCATACTTTGGTACCTTGGTGAGTTGGATTTCCATGATGGTCTTCTGATATTGTTCTACCTTGGAAGAGATCCAGTCTTCTACTACTCTTCTTGGTAAGATGTCTTTTTGAGAATATCAACATAGTTGCTTGGATCAAAAGCTTCTCAATTATTTTGGTTTTCACTTGACATTTTGAGGACAACGATTTTGCTTTCAATTTTTCTTTAAATTTCTCATTTGGGGACTTGGTTCTTGCATCATCTTTTAATGAGGGTTCACCTCGACTTGATTTGTTATAGATAACAATGTTATCTAGCCCTTGCAAGCTTTTCAACCTTATTGAGCTTGTTAACTTAAACCCTTAATGATGCAACTTCTTCTTAATTTTTATCGCAATATTCTTCCTTCTTATTTAGCTGAAATTTGGTCACTTCTTCAATCCTTCTTACTTCTTCAAGATGGATCTTCAGGGAGATAATTTCTTCTTTAAGTATTCTCTATTGTTGATCAAATTTAGTTTGTAGCTTGATCAAGTCAGATTTTTCCTGAAGATGACTTATCAAAATTGCTTCTCTCCTTTTTTCCCCTTGTACCTTGGTCTTTAAGCAAGAACCTTCCTTTTCAACTTGTTTTGCATAAATGTCTTATAGCCTTTCCCAAATATGTTTAGTGGAGGAGCATTGTCCAACTTGTATTTTACAGGATCTGATAAGCTTCTTAGTATGCTATCCATTTCCCTTGTATCATATTCTTTATAATCCATTGTGGTTGTATCTCTGGTAACAACTACAAACCATACACAATCTAGGGCTTTCAAATAGTTCTCCATAGAAACTCTCCATGATTCATAGTCTATTCCATCAAACACGGGAGGTGAAAACATCACAATTGGGTCAACTAGATCTTCATTAATGACTTTCGTATGTTTTGGCATCATTGCAACAAAGGAGACATACTTTTCCTCATCCTTGGAGAGTTTGAAGGCCAGCCTTTTTGGTGATGATAATATACAACTACTGGTTTCAGGCACATGGGTTTGTGGCTTGTGGTATTATGTCGGTTGTATTTGGTTGAAAAGAAGCTTATCTCCATTGTAATTGTGTCAAGCGCCAAGGTGCCAAGGGTTAAGGAGAGTCTCCCTGACCAATGTGAGGGGCCAAGTGATCCAAATTTAAACAAGAACACAACAAATTACAGATATAACCATAAATATAGATATGCAGTAGAAATAGCACTTCATTTCATTAATATCAGATACTGAAATATGCTTACAAACAGAATGGAAATAAGAATATCTCAGGCGATGGTAGCTTATCTCTGAGAAGAGATGTGGCAGCTACATGCCTTTGAAATGTGTTACAATGAGTCTTGAGGGCCTATTTATTATTGATAAACAATGGAAAACCCAAAAAATCCAAAAACCTAAGCCTAGGAGATGAAACACCAAACTATGGGTCCTGTTGGGGTAAATTGGTACATCATCTTCCCAGGGTTGTAACTTTGGCATACGATCTCTGTTTGATGCAAATGATACCTCGTTAGAAATACCTAATCAAGGAATATAACTATTCATATAAAATATCAAGTTGAAAATTCATGTTTTCCACATGGTGATTTTTCTAACAAAACATCGTTTAGGGCCTCAAACGACTCCAGTAGTTCATGACCCAAAAAACTGCCAAAAATAATAAACTGTGCTACAATTAAGAAAACTAAAAAACAGAAAGAAACAATGGTGGGGATCCAAGTGGAATAGGTGGGTGGCCACTAATATCCACCTAGATCATTCCTCCCCTCGCAATCTTCCCCATTTTGTTGAGTTCCTCCATGAGATGAGGAAAATTTGGTTGAACTTGGTCCCTGGTGAGCCACTTGCTCTGGTGAAGGAGTTGGCCTAGTTTGAAAACTCGATATAGTTGTATCCTTTGTTGTTTGGTGTTCTTGAACTGTGTGTCCATGGTTTGATTTGTTGTGGCTTGTTCCATGCATTTTGGATTTAACTCTATAGGTGTGAGTTGTTATGCAATGTCTGATGTGTCCAACAATAGTGGGAAGTATGGTCGAAGGCGGTGCACATTGAACACTGGGTGTAGGCCAAGGAATGGGGTAATCATGAGCTCAAATGCATTGTCTCCCATAGCCTTGGTAATGGTGTAAGGATCATAGCGAAGTGGTCAGAGTTTCTGATAGGCTCTGGTAAGGCGTTCCTTCTGCAAATGTAACCCGACTTTGTCACCCACCTGAAACTTGTGTGGCACTCAATGTTGATCATTTCGCAAATTGTACTTGGCGTTTGATATCTCTAGAATGTCCTAGACCTGTTGGCCAATGTGTTGGATGCGTTCAATAAATCTGGCTGCTTTATCAGCCTCAGACAGTACATGTGTGGATTCGTTCTGCGTAGTCGCATGAGGCATGAAAACATCAAGTGGACATAATGGTTGAAATCCAAAGCCCACTTGAAAGGGATTGTAATGAGTCGAGCTATGGAGAGCTCTATTATAAATTTGTTTCACATATGGAAGACTCTCATCCAAGGTTCAAGGATGCTAGGAATTGTACATGTGGAGTATGTACACTATCATCCTATTGACAACCTTCCTCTAGTCATCGGTCTGAAGATGGAAGGTAGTCGATTTTGTGATCTTGGTGTCCAATTGTGTCTAGAGGATTGAACAGAATGTGCTTGGGAACATGTTATCCCGATCTGATATAATGGCATGTGAGATCCCAAAATGTACCCATACTCATTCAAAGAAGAGTTTCGTAGTGTCGTCTGTTGTGATACTCTTCTTGTAGGTCACCAATATAGCCATCTTAGAAAATTTGTCCGCCACCACAAATACACAATAGTTACCATGTTTGGTAGAAGGGAGGTATGACAAATAGTCTATGGAGATGGATTACCATGGCTAGCTCGGAGTAGGCAGAGGAGTGTACAGGCCTTACTTCTTGATGGTTGGCTTGGCGATGGTATATGCAGTGCAGGATCTGATATATTTTCCAACATCTAGTCACAGTTTGGCCCAATAAAAGTAATTTTGTAATACAACCATAGTTTTCTCCACACCAAAGTGTCCTGCTACTCGATTGTAGTGCGCCTCCCAGATCAGTTTGGCACGCTCACTTGAAGGAACACAAATGTGGCCCAAGTAGGATAATAATGCATCCTAGAGGTGGAAATTAGGAACTTCCTTTCCATCTACTAGCATTTGGTATGTGGAGGCGAACTCTGGATCATTTTTTTATAGTTGCAACCATCTAGAGGTCTTGTGACCACAAGAGTTGAGAATAGTAGTCAATGTTGCAACTCAGGGCCGGCTAAGGTAGTATGCAACATGATTGGGGCTGCCCTTTTTGTATTTAATATCCAGGTGGAATTGTTGTAGATATGTAGACCATTTCTGATGGCGATCATTCTATAACTTCCCTTGTGTCTGTATAAACTGAAGAGGTCAGTGATCGGTGTGGATGACCATCTCCTTCCTTAGAACGTAGTGCTTCCACTATCGGCAAGTATGCATAATGGAATACATCTCATTATCATAAGTGGGGTACTTCTAAATTGTCGGAAGCTGTCTCACTATGATAGGCCATTAGATGCTCGTGTTGGGCAAGGATTGCACCAATACCATAGTCTGAGGCGGCTATCTTGATTTCAAATGGTTGCTACAGGTTTAGAAGTGTGATTACTGGTGTAGAGTAGAGGCGGTGCTTCAGCTCAACGAATGACTTCTGTTGGGACTCAGACTAGGAGAACTTTTCTTTTACCCCGCCCTTAGTAATTTGAGTCAACGGCCAAGGGATATGTGAGAATTACAACATGAACCTTCGATAAACATTTCCAAGGCCCAAAAAGCTACAAAGCTCTGTTAGAGTGGTCAAGGCTGGCCAATCTCGAATGACTTGGATCTTAGTCAAGTCCACATGCATGCCATGCTCATCTATGATGTAACCCAAGTATTGGACTTGGCTCATGCCAAAGGCGCATTTCTCCAAGTCGACACACAGTGTGTGCTACTGAAGGGTTTGAAGGACCTTCTAAATGTGTTGCAAGTGTTCTTCCTAACTCTTATTGAAGATGAGGATGTCGTCCAGATAAACCACCACAAATGATTTGGTGAAGGGTTGCAAGATGTCATCCATCTCATAAAAGTGGCAGGGGTGTTTGTCAACCCAAAGGGCATAACCAACCATTCAAAAAGGCCTTCCTTGGATTTAAAGGTGATCTTCCATACATTCGTGGGCTTAATTAGAACCTGGTGATAACCAGAATTCAAATCAATCTTTCTAAAATACTTAGCCCCCTTGAGTTGGTCCATTAGTCATCAATCCATGGGATTAGATACCTGTTCCTGATAGTGATTTTGTTTAGTGCTTGATAATCGATGTAGAGACTCCAAGTCCCATCCTTCTTCTGTACAAGTACAATCAGGTTCCCACAAGGTGAGGAACTTGGTTGGAAGTGCCCTTTTTTCAGCAAATCCTGGATTTTCCATTTGATCTCTTCGTTTTCTAGAATGGAGTGGTGATATATCGGCCCATTGGGTAGCAGTACTCTAGGAGTAAGATCGACTGGATGATTGACCTGACAATGCAAGGGTACCCCTATGGGTGAGGAGAAGATGTCCCTCTATTCTTCCATGACCGCAGTCACCTGCTTCTATTGTTTACAACCTGGATGTGGCTACAACCTTCCCTTTACTTTGAGACCGAATTAAAAAAAAAAAAAAAAAAAAAAAAAAAAAAAAAAAAAAAAAAAAAAAAAAAAAAAAAAAAAAAAAAAACAAAAAACAAAAAAACAAAAAAACAAATTTCCCAGTCTAGGAGATGACCTTACTGCATTGCTTAGCAGAGATCAAAGAGATGGCGATAAGTGGGGCTAGCTCTAGTATCTTGTATAACTTAGTACCCAAAAAAATAATAACGGAGAGGGGTCTAGACTCATATACAACATGCCACTTCCATAAGTATGGTTAACCTAATAATATTGATGGGCCTCTAAATTAGATTTAAATTAAGGCCCATGCCTCTAAATTAAACATAAATTAAGGCCTACGACCATCCTTCAGCACATTAAACCTCTCTTTCTGCATTAGATAATGTATTTTTAACTTTAATATATGCATTAGGAAGGTTTATGAATAATTTCATATTTGTGCCTAATATTATTTATTTTTGTGGAATATTATGAGAATATTGGACAAATTATGAAGATTTGGAGGAGGAGATAATTTAGGGACTTGCACCCTACTACAGGAGGATCACTATTAAATAATAAATCAGCGAGATATTATGGAATTATGGCATAGATTGTGGAACTCCAATGATTGAGGAAATCTAGGAATGTGTTCCCAGCCATTTAATGCAGATTCCTAGTATTAGGAACCAAATCCACTAATAAAGGGATTTTGGTGGGGAAAGCTTCCTCCATTCATGGGAAATGATTCCTAATCATTTTGTATAAGTACCAAGTCAAATTTTCCTCTAGGGATAGATTTTCATTAGTGTTCTTGTGGAGAGAACTCGTATTTTTGTAGCTCCATTGTATTTTCTTGCAGGGATGTAATTGTATTGATGAAAATAATGAAGATTGGTGTCATGTTCAACATCTAAATCTTGTTCTCCTCCATAGGTCTCTGAGTTTCTTTGGGCTTGGCCATCCCAGGAGCCTCAAAGCCCTTTTTTATCATTTTATTTCCTTCTTTTCACTTCTTATTCACATGCATCTCTTGTTTTTGTTTCTTTCTATTTCTGCATTTAGTATTAATGATTTCTTGTTGTAGGATTGGGTTAAATGGTTGATGTAAATTATTTTTTAGGATCAAAAGCATCATTTCATCCTTGGAAGATATTTTTAAGGTCATAGTAATCACTGAGCTACTTGGATTAGTCTTCTTATTCCCAAATCTAGATTTTTGGAACTCCTTTGTGGCAACTAGTAGTAAATTTCTGCTATTTTTTAGAGCATGCTAACGAGTTTCAATCAAGTTTATTCCACTTGTATTAGATCACAAAAACATTCTATTTCATAAAAAAAATACCCCATTTAATTTTCATTTGATTAGGTTAGGAATTTGATGCATTTACTAGCTCACTAGTTCTCAAATTTCTGATTTTTAGACTAGTAATTTTCTGTTCTTTTTTAGCATGAGTTAACTGGAGTCTTTTTGAGTGATTCCACTTGGAATGGAGACCTAAGACATCCTAGTCAATAAAAAAAATTATCCCAACCAATTTGGATTGGATTTTCTTGGTCATTCGATGAATTATAATTTTGTATAGTAAATCTATAACATCTGGTAGTAAAACAGGGGATCTTGTAGGAGAACTAGCACTTCTTGTAGGAAATCCTATAGCGGTCTGTTTTGAGCCCAAATTGAGAAAAATCATCATTGAAGCTGGGATTAGGCATCTACTTGACCTCCATGCCATCAAGACCATCTTAACCCTCTTTCTCCATACCTATCTCCCCTGCCAAAGAACAAGTGAGGATTAGCATTTACATTTATAAAACAAAAAGATTAAAAAAGGAGCTCCTTTATATTCACATATGCACATAACAATTAATAATCCCTAGATCAGACTCCATGCTTAGTTAGTTTATATCATCACATGTGATAAATAATGTTAAGTTAGGTTTCTTTTACATTTAATTCATGATATTTATGCAATTAGAATATGTTTCTTTCCTTGTACTTTATTTCTTGCAATAGGTTAGGATTTCCATTTTAGTTCATTTTCTACAATTAGTTTAGGGTTTGATTTCAGTACATACACTCCATTACATCATGACAGCAAACGAAGGACACATTGTATGCTACACATATAGTGTCGATACCTCTTAAGTTTGTACAAACCCCGGGTTGATAATTAAAAGTCGATATCCTTGGGAGTTGCAACATTCTTGCTGCAATATTGAGGCTCATCAAATACATCACACACTTCAAGAGGAGAAACATCACACAATACATGATCTGTGAAGGGCTTGATGTTGTAAGAAAGGCGACACTATTGGTTGACACGGAGATAATGTCCTTAGTGAAGCCACCCAATGGTGTACAGGTGTGGATGTGTTGAAGTCGGTAGGCTCAACGACTTCATGACCTCTATCGAAATTATTTTCTTTTGTCTTCCATTGTCGACAATGAACTGAAATGGAGAACCCTTAACCCACATCTATAAGTGGAATAGGTGTTCCCCCTCTTCTAGATCTTCAGGCTCAATCTTCTAGATCTTGGTGGTTGTCGTAGTGGCGCTTGGCTCCATGTCAATGATTTGCTTCCCTTTGTCATTCCCCTTCTCGGATTCTAACTCAAAGTCGGAACACGCTTCAAACCCAACACTCACTTGTGTTGTGAGTGGAGCTCTTATGAAACTCACACCACTTTCTCATTTTCTTCTTTGTCTTCATGGTGTTGTTCTTTTTCCTGCTGCTTCGGTGGGTTATCTTGGGTGGCCTAACCTTGGCTCTACCCTTTTCTCTATGGTTTTGTGGGGCCTTTCCCTTGCTTCAAATTCACAGATCTAAAATTGTGCTTTTTCTATTTAAACTTCTGCTCGATCTTGACAGTGTATTGGTATGTCGTGATGAGCGAGGAGATTTCTAGGAACTTCATCTCTTCACGGATGCACCTGTGTATGCAGCCGTGGTACTTGAGTACCAAATAATTCTCATAATATCTTATACCCAACTTCATGGAAAGGGTATGAAAAACATTTGGAAAATATGGCACGTCTTGGTCCCTTCCCTATCGCTGCATGGTCCACTTTATGTATTTATCCTTGTATCTCACGACATGGTAGTACTACTCCTTGATGGCGTCTCAGAACAAATCCCAAGTGGGCATGAACAAAAATAGTGAGACAGTACTTTCGTCATTCTTCTCACAATAGGTTTTCAACAATCTTTGACATGGGGGGCATATTTGAGCAAAGAAAAAGTAATATTTTCCCGACTAGAAAATTCATGAACAATAAAATATCCTTCTAGCAAATTTAACCATTCTACAGCATCTGCATCTATTTGACCCTGAAATATGTGAATGTCAAAGTTAACTTGTACGTTAAAGGGTATGGCACTTCCAGAGTAGTCGTTGGAAGTAGATGTGTCACCCTTGGGTAGTCACTGAAGGATCTAGGCAAAGTTATCCATCATCGCGTTCCTCTGTCGCTCAAGGGATTCATCAAGCAGTATTTTAAAAGGTTCTCCTCCCCCCTCATCTTTCTTTTCTTCTTCAATGGGAGTCCATCCAGATTTGCGAGGTTGGTCTTGCAAAGGTTCAAACAATTCAAGCCCTAACCCCTTATATCTCGACCTCGTTGGGGACATGCCAAGAAAAATAGAGAAAGAGCAAACTGCTCTAATACCACTGATTTGAATTTAAACAGGAGCACAAAAAAATAAAAATATAACCATAAATATAGAGATGTGGCAGAAATAACACTTCATTTCATTAATATGAAATACTAAAATATGCTAACAAATAGAATGGAAATAAGACTAGCTCGGGCGATGGTAGCTTATCTCTAAGAAGATATGTAGCGACTACATGCCTCTAAACTATGTTACGCTGAAGCTTGAGGGCCTATTTATTATTGAGAAACAATTGAAAACCCCTAACATACAAAAACCTAACACTAGGAGATGAAACACCAAACTATGGGCCACGTTGGGGTAAATTGGTACATCAACTTCCTGGGGTTGTAACTTTGGCTTACGATCTATGTTTGATGCACATGATACCTCGTTAAAAACATCTATACGAGGACTAAAATTTATAATCAAAGATGTGATGTTGATTATTTATAATCACTGTTGGTGATTTTCCAAAAAACCGTTGTTTGGGGTCTCAAAACAGCTCTAAAAGTTCAGGACCTGCAGAATTGTCAAAAATAGTAAATTGTGCTACAATTAAGGAAATTGAAAAACTGAAAGAAACAATGGCAGTTGTCCAAGTGGAATAGGTGGGTGGCCACCAATATCCACTTGGATCGTTCCTCCCCCCTTAGGAAGAAATGGTCCCCATTGCATTGAGTTCCTCCACGAGATGAGGAAACTTATGCTGAACTTGGTTCCTAGTGAGCCATTTTCCCTGGAGAAGGAGTTGGCGTGTTTTGACAACTTGATATATTTGGATCCTTTGTTGTTGGTTGTTCTTGATCTATGCATCCATGATCCAATTAGTTGTGTCTTGTTCCATGTAGTCTGGATTTAACTCTATAGGAGTGAGTTGTTCTGCAATGTCTGATGTGTCAAGCAATGGTGGGATGTATGGTCAAAGGCGATCCACATTGAACACTGGGTGCAGGCCAAGGAATGGGGAAATGTTGATCTCAAATGCAATGTATCCGACAACCTTAGTAATTATGTAAGGACCATATCGGAGTGGTCTAAGTTTCCGATAGGCTCCAATAAGGCGTTCCTTCTGCAAATGCAACCAGACTTTGTCACCCACCTAAAACTTGTGTGGTACCCGATGTTGATCACATTGTTGCTTGTACTTGGCATTTGATATCTCCATAATGTTGTGGACCTATTGGTGGATGTGTTGGATGTTTTAAATAAATCTAGTCGCTTTATCATCTCAAATAGTACATGTGTGGATTTGGTCTCCGTAGTCGCATGAGGCATGACAACATCAATCGGACACAGTGGTTAAAATTTGAGACCCACTTAAAATGGACTGAAATCAGTCAAGCTATGGAGAGCTCTATTGTAACTGTGTTGCACATATGGAAGACTCTCATCCGTTGTTCCAAGATGCTTGGAGTTATACATGTGGAGTATGTGCACTATCGTCTTATTGACGACCTCCGTCTGGCCATCAGTCTGAGGATGGAAGGCAGAAACTTTTGTGAGCTTGGTGTCCAATCGTGTCCAGAGGCTTGACTATAATGTGCCCAGGAACCTGCTATCCCAATTTGATATAATGGTCTGCGAGATCCTAAAATGTACCCATACTCGTTCAAAGAAGAGTTTGGCAGTGTCCTTTGTTGTGATACTCTTCTTGTAGGCCGCCAATATAGCCATCTTCGAAAATCTATCCACGACAAAAAATACATAGTCATTACCATGCTTGGCAGAAGGGAGGCCCGACATATAGTCCATGGAGATGGATTCCTGCAGCTAGTTGGGAGTAGGCAGAGGTGTACAGGCATTTCTTCTTGATGGTTGGCTTGGCGATTACGTAGGCAGTGCAGGATCTAATATATTTCCCAACATCTAGTCACAGTTTGGGCCATTAAAAGTACTTTTATAATATAGCCACAATTTTCTCCACACCGAAGTGTCCTCCTACCTAACTGTAGTGCACCTCCAAAATTAGTATTTCACACTCACTTGAAGGAACACAAATGTGGCCTAGGTAGCATAATAATACGTCCTGGAGGTGGAAATCAGGAACTTTCTTTCCATCTACTAGCATCTGGTATGTGGAGACGAACTTTGGATCATTTTTGTATAGTTGCAGCCATCCAGAGGTCTCGTGAACAAAAGAGTTGAGAATAGTAGTTAGTGTTGCAACTGGGGGTTGGTTGAGTCTGCAACATGATTGTTGCTTCCCTTTTTATATTTAATGTTCAATTGGAATTGTTTCATATATGTAGACCATTTCTATTGGCGATCATTCTGCAACTTCGCTTATGTCTGTATAAACTCAACAAGTCGATGATCGATTTGGATGACCATCTCCTTCCCTATAATGTAGTGCTTCCACTGTCGGCAAGCTTGCATGATAGAATACATCTCTTTATCATAGGTGGGGTACTTTCAAATTGTATCAGAAAATGTCTCACTATGATAGGCCACTGGATGCCCATATTGGGTGAGGACTGCACCAATACCATAGTCAGAGGTATCTGTCTCGATTTTGAATGGCTGCTACAGGTCTGGTAGTGTGAGTACTAGTGTAGAGCAAAGGTGGTGCTTCAACTTAATGAATGCCTTCTATTGAGACACAGACCAGGAGAACTTATATTTCACTCCGCCCTTAGTAATCTGACTCAACAACCAAGTGTTATGGGAGAATCCCAACATGAACCTGTAAGGCCTAAAAAGTTGCAAAGCTCCATCAGAGTGGTCGGGGCTGGTCAATCCTGAATGACTTGGATCTTGGTTGGGTACACATGCATGCCATGCTCATCTATGATGTAACCCAAGTATTGGACTTGGCTCATGCCAAAGGTGCATTTCTCCAAGTTGGCACACAGTTTGTGTTATCGAAGGGTTTGAAGGATCTATCAAATGTGTTGCAAGTGTTCTTCCCAACTCTTGTTGAAGATGAGGATTTCGTCGAGATAAACCACCATGAATGATTTGGTGAAGAGCCGCAAGGTGTCATCCATTAGCCTCATAAAAGTGGCAGGGGCGTTTCTTAGCCTGAAGGGCATAACCATCCATTCAGAAAGGCCTTCCTTGGATTTAAAGTTGGTCTTACATATATCCGTGGGCTTGATTGGAACTTGGTGATGACCAGACTTTAGATCGATCTTGTTGAAATACTTGGCTCCCTTGAGTTGGTCTAGCAAGTCATCAATATGTGGGATTGGATACTTATTCTTCACAGTGATTTTGTTTAAAGCCCAATAATCAATGCAGAGCCTCCAAGTCCATCCTTCTTCTGTACAAGTACAATCGAGATCCCATAAGGTGAAGAACTTATTCAGATGTGCCCTTTTTGCAGCAACTCTTGGATTTGTAACTTGATCTCTTTGTTTTCTATAATGAAGCGGTGGTATATTAGCCCGTTGTGTAGCGGTGCTCCGGGAGTCAGATCGATTGGATTATTGACCTGACAATGCAAGGGTACACTTGTGGGTGAGGAGAAGATGCCCATGTATTCTTCCACAACTACATCCACCCCCTTTTGATGCTTGGAGGAACCCTTACCAGGGGCCATGGATGTGGCTACAACCTCCCCCTTACTTTGAGATCGAATTAGAAAGAAAACAAATTCCTAGTCTAGGAGATGACCTCACTGCATTCCTTAGCAGAGATCAAAGAAATGGTGGTAGGTGGGGCTACCTCCAATATCTTGTATAACTTAGTACCTAAAGAAATAATAAAAGAGTAGGGTCTAGACTCATATACATCATGTCACTTCCATAAGTATGGTTGACCTAATAATACATCACACACTTCAAGAGGAGCAACATCACACAATACCTCATCTGTGAAGGGCCTAATGCTGTAGGGAAGGCAACACTTCTTCTTGACATGGAGATCACGTCCTTGGTGAAGCCACCCGATGGTGTACAACTATGGATGTGTTGTAGTTGGTAGGAATAGCCACTTCACAACCTCTGCTGAAATGAGGTTCGTTTGGCTCTTGCTGTAAAAAGTGAACTGCAGCAGAGAACCCTTCACACATATGTGAGTGGAATAGGTGTTCCCCCTCTTCTGGATCTTCAGGATGGATCTTATGGGTCTTGGCAGTTCCCACAGTGACGTTGGGCTCCACGTCAATGATCTGCTTCCCTTTTTCATTCCCCTTGTCAGGTTTTGACTCAGAGTCAGAACATGCGTCGAACTCAGAGGCCTTCAGCACGGCCACCAGTGACTGCTTGGCCTGACACCCACTTGTGTTGTGAGTGGAGCCCTTATGAAACTCACACCACTTTCCCGTGTCCTTCTTTTCCTTAGTGGTGTTGTTGTTTGCTTTGTGCTTCGATGGGTTATCCTGGGTCACCCTGTCTTAGCTCTGCCCTTTGCTCTATGGTTTGGGGGCACCTTTCCCTTGCTTCGAATTCGCAGATCCAAAGTCTCACTTTTTCTGTCTAAACTTTTGCTAGATCTTGACAGCGTATCAGTACACCATGTCAAGCAAGGAGATTTCTAGGAACTCCATCTCATCCTAGATGTACCTATGTAAGAAGTCGTGGTACTTGAGTACCAAATGTTTCTCAGAACCTATGATACCCAGCTTTGTGCGAAGGGTATGAAAAACATTTGTAAACTCTGTCATGTCTTGGTCCCTTCCCTGTCGCAATGTGGTCCACTTTATGTATTTATCTTCATAGCTCCTAATAGGATTGTACTTCTCCTTGATGGTGTCCCGGAATGAATCCCAAGTGGGCGTGCCCAAAAATAGCGAGGGCGTACTTTCATGCTTCTTCTCACAGTAGGTTTCCCACCTATCCTTGATGTTGGGGGGTGGTTTTGAGCAGAGAAAAGGTAATATTTTCTCAACTGCAAAAATCATGAACAAAAAAATATTCTTCTAGCATATTTAACCATTTATTTGTAGTGTCTGCATCTATCTGCCCCTCAAATATGGGAATGTCAAAGTTAACTTGTACATTAAGGGGTGTGGTGCTTCCAGAGTAGCCGCTGAAAGTAGATGCATCACCCTTGGGTAGCCGCTGAAGGATCTGGGTGAAGTTGTCCATCATTGCGTTCCTCTATCGCTCGAGGGCTTCTTCGAGCAAGATTTTGAAAGGATCTCCTGCCCCCTCATCTTTATTTTCATTTGCTGTTATAGATCTAACCCAACAATATATGAGAATAAAAATAAACCCAAAAAATAACAAGATATGAAATAGATAGAAGTGCTTCTTTATTAATCAAACCCTTAAGGTAGGGCAACACCATACAATCACTCCTTAAGGAAGGAGAACACTCCACAAGCCATATGCCTGTTCATACAATAATCATTGACATCTCTTCATGTGGAGTCTCTAGCCTCTATATAGGCCTCATACATACAATACCATGGTTCCCTCATACCATCGAACTAATACCATGGGCCCACTACATTATTACTAACTACTTGTTGTCCCTTACATGATATGGGTTAACCACCTTATTTATTACTATGGCCCACCCCATTATTACATTATTACCTTGGATACCTCCCTTTGTACCCCATATTATCCCCCCTAGGTATATAACATTCCACCCCCCTTAGCATGTTTCGTCCCCGAAACATGTGAAGAACACAAATAATAAGATCTACTCAAAAGAGTAGTCCACTGGTACCATGCACATGCATCTAGCCATCTAAGAGAAAGGTGAACCCTCGATCTTGCTGGTGCCTCACTCACTTGAGATGGAATTTGACTGTGGTAGCTCTTATGGAAGCTCTTCTTTGTTGATGTGTAGTAGGTGGATCTTCGCTCTTCTCTATCTGTCCTGCAGGGGTTGTTGTCCTTGTGGCTAATTGGTTGTCATCTTGTTGGTTGTTGTCTTGCGGGGTGATGTGGGTGATGATATGTTGAAGTTTTAACCCACGGTGTCTTTGTTTTTAATTCACCCCTTACTGGACCCTGACTGTTATCTGGTGCATGCCGTGGTGCCTATTGTGGTGTCTTATCAACTATTGAGCCCTCATCTGATGTATTAGCACCTGTAACCTTTTCTGCTTCAGCCTCTGTATCTTTCTTTAATTCACCACCTAATGGAGCCTGATTGGTATCTGGTACATGTTGTGGTGCCTGTTGTTGTTTCTTATCTTCCAATATTACCTCAACCACTGAGTCCTCATTCGATGTAACATTTTCTGCTTCAACCTCTTTGGACTCTACCTGTTTTTCTAGTACCTGGTTTGATGTTTGTGTTTGGTTGTCGACCATCAATTGCTCATCATCTGATATGTCAGTCCCTAGAACATCTTCTACTTCAGCCTTCGTGGACTCTACCTGTTTATTGATGGAAATATCATGTAATGTAATTTTCTTCTTTTTATACCAGATCTTCAGGAATTTCTTCTGCACATTAATATTGATAGTACCCACCTCTTCCATCCAAGGGTATCCCAAAACAACATCCATATTAGCCATATCTGAAACATAAAAAATTAGAATGCAATACATACTTGTCCATATAAATATTCAAATCTTTATAAAATTGAACATCCTCATCATCAATCTGTGTGGTTTCAATGTGTTTTGTTGGAACTTGCAATCTTTTTACCAAATTAACACTTATAAGACTTTGCTTACAACTAAGATTTATAGACACAATGATTTTCTCCTTCTGAATCAATCCATGAACTTGCAATAAAGATATACCAGTAGGAAATACCCCCACATGTTTCTTCTTATCTTGTTCTCTAGTATGAGACCATCGGTCTAAAAAGAAATTTTCAAATTCTTCATCAAGCAGGTTGTAACACTTCTTTTGGTTAACTAATCCCCACCATGTGGCTGCATCATCTCTAAATAGTTTCACTACAAACCATTTCCAATTGTTTTTCCATAACCTCTTGTATTCTTTTATGTATTCTTCAATAGTAGGACCATTATCTTTTTCTGTAAAATATAGAACCACCATGAAGAAGGTTTTAAAAAAAAGTCACTTACTTGGCGAAAATTTGAAATGGCCACAATTCCATCAATATTGCTCAGAATCCTATTATGACTTGTTTTCGGAAATGGAACAATCATTCTGCATCTTCCCATGTGGTATAAATCCCGATCTAGGCACCGAAATTTCAGATCTGCATTGCAACTCTCCGGCCGTCACTAACAATTTTGAAAAAAGAGCTGATTTTAAATCAGCGATATCTCCTTCATCCGGACTCCGATTCGATTGATATTTTTTTTTAAATTGGGTATTTTTTCACAAAGAATTCAGATCTGCAATTATATTTTGTAGATCTTGCACTAGGACGTCTAGATCTGCACCACAAACTCGCTGCCCCAAAAAATTGTCTGCAACACCACTAATTTTTAGATCAGCGATATCTCCTTCATCCGAACTCCGATTCGGCCGTTTTTTTTTTTGAAATTAGGTATTTTTCACATAGAATCCAGATTTGCAATTAGATTTTGGAGATCTTGCACCAAAATGTACAAATCTGATCTGCAAACTCATCACCCTAGAAATCCTACAAAAAAAAAAATCTCCACTTTTTCCCCAAGAAAGTGCTCTGATACCACTTGTTATAGCTCCGATACCAATTTTTATAGATCTAACCCAACAATATATGAGAATAGAAATAAACCCAAGAAATAACAAGATATGAAATAGATAGAAGTGTTTATTTATTAATCAAACCCTTAAGGTAAGGCAACCCCATACAATTACTCCTTAAGGAAGGACAACACTCCACAAGCCATATGCATGTTCATACAATAATCCTTGACATCTCTCCATGTGGAGTCTCTAGCCTCTATATAGGCCTCATACATACAATACCATGGTTCCCTCATACCATCGAACTAATACCATCGACCCATTACATTATTACTAACTACTTGTAGTCCCTTACATGATATGGGTTAACCACCTTATTTATTACTATGGCCCATCCCATTATTACATTATTACCTTGGGTACCTCCCTTT